>CAJNIZ010011535.1:0-10869 GCA_905231905.1 Symbiodinium pilosum | reverse complement strand
CACACACAAACATACACACACACACACAAGGACAGCCAAGCCAAATAATAAATCTTCCCTCCTAATACATGATGCTACTATGGAGGGTGGTTATTACCAGGGGGCGGGGGGTTAGTATTAGGAGAAGGGATTAAATTGCTGGGGCCCCCACAACCACAGTCAAGAAAGCTGCCGCTGCGGATCACGACTTCCTGTGCTCTGACGTCAGGGTGCGAGGGCATACCTATGGCTTGGGATCTACTTCCGGGTCAGGCGACTTAGTAAATACGTCAATAATGGGAAGAACTGGGAATATTATGTGGCTGGTAGGCGTTGCGCAAAATTGGACTCACTAAGTCCCCCTGACCTGGAGAATAGCTACGAGGTTTACCTACCCCTTGTTGGCGCGCTCTGGGGGTTTGGGACCCCACGTTTCAGTCGTGATACCCCAAACAAAAATTGCATGGACCTCATTTCATGGGTCGCTCTACTACCCCCGAAAACTACAACCCAAGGTTTCCTGTCAAGGGATAATTGTACCCAATACGGTTTAATTCAGGGAGACTCTAGGGGGCCAGGAGTCCTCCTGATACACCCTCAACGAAAACGCCCCGACGGGCCCAAATCTTACCGGTGGTTAGTAGGGAATGTGGGGATATATTATACAGGGATTATATGGTGATTATATTCCCTTATTCCCTACTAACAACCAGCGAGAAATCCTAAGCAACAAAACCACCCTGAACAAGTGAGACCTTGCATCTTTAGACTCTTAAGCCTTCGAACCTGAAGTAGCCCTGCATCTTCAAGCCTGAAATCCTCAACCCAGCACCCTGAGCCCTGAACACTATACCCTAAATCCTAAACCCTGAAACCCTCAACCCAGCGCCCATGGCGATCCTGCATGGGATCGGTGTTGCTGTTGGGGCAGGTGGCGAACACCTGAGCCCATCACTTGCAGGCTTCTAAAAAATGTGTCTTGGCAGTGCTTAGGGATGTATGGGGAGTACGGGGGTCCTTAAAGATTCCATAAGGATTCCATAAGGACGCTTTGAGTTTGTATATGAGCCATTGTCTGAACTCTTAGTATCAACCTGAATAGGCCCTGTGATACTCCCCTATAGAATCCTCTATATAACCCCCCTTTAGCGAGTTTAGACTACAGCTCAATAGTGGCTAGCTTATAATTTGGGCTTCAAGCGTTTTCAGAAGTGGGTAGGTTAGGGTCTATAGGGTTTAAGGTTAAGGGTCTATAGGGTTTAGGAGGTCTAACCCTAACCCTAAATCCTATACATTGTACCCTTAAGCCGTATAGCAAGCTATGTTTGAGGGCCCCATAAAAACCATCTACCCCCGTGTTCAGGCTTTGGGGTTGTAGATCCCACGATTTGACCGACTCTGCGCCAGATTTGTTTGAAACATCCCAGCGAGTCCACAACCGCACTACCCTGGGTAAACAAGAATTCCCTCGTTTATGCATGCGGAGAATTTCAATATTCACGTATTGAGGATTAAGAAAGTGAGAACGCCCAAACTGGGGTACCCATAGCCAAGCCACCACAGATTTTGCAGGCATAGACCCCAAACACTGCAACACCGCAAAGAGCTTTCCAACAGCACTCCAAGAGCATGCTGCAAGAACACGCCGACAGCTCCAAAGAACACACAAAACCAACGCCGAGAGCATTTCAAGAAGCCATCCAACAGCTCAGGACATATTGGGATAATGGAAAAGAAAATGGAAACTTCTACAATGGGTTATATATGGGGGTTATATTATGAGGTATATACCGGGATAGGGACAGCTGCAACAGCCATGACAGTTCTGCAATTCGCAAGGAGCAAGCGCACGTGACTACAGCAGCGTGATGACGCAAATTGTGGGGACGCTCCATGCACGAACGAACCCGAGGTTTTGCGGACACGGGAAACTTCTTGATTTGGAGTCACATTGAACACGTCGTGCGGGGGCAGCGGCATGCTATCAAATTCCTTTCACGCTAGACAAAACCGACCCATGTGCTACCACACAGCTTAAAAAACTGCAAAATACCTTAAAAAAAGCTGATCGTTGCCCTTAAAAGGGGGGACCCCGATTTAGACCATCCTTGGTATGGGGACCCCAAAAATTCCCAAAATTTCGGGAAACCCTAAGCCCTAATCCCTCAACCCTAAGCCCGAATCCCTACGCCCTGCACACCCTGTATATCCGTTATAAAGGCCCCCAAAGACCTTGGCACCGCACCCCGGCGCCCGTGAACGGGCGGCGGCATAGCAGGATGCACTCTCCACCTCAGGCTTTATAGGGTTTAGGGTTCTACTCTGTGCTAGTCTTAAATTACAAGCAATTGCAGACAAAGGTGACTTCGCTCAGGTTGTCAGCAAGAGGGGCGCCTTAGCCTTAGCTTCGAAGCATTGAGCCTGAAGAAAACTCAATCTGATTCCAGGAACGCTCAGGGTTTAGGGTGTAAGGATTTCTGAAAGCTGGACCGTACCGAGAAATTGGGGCTGCCTTTAATGCCAAAGCCGGGACTCCACCATCTGACAGGCTCAACAGAGTCAACAAAGCGCACCCAGCGTGTCATATCACCCAAAACCACAGAAGGTACTACACTCCCCGAAACTAGCATGGAACCCCCTCTAGCCCTTGGCGAAAAGGACGGTAGTCTTCGTAGGGCCCTTTTGACGTTCCGTGTTAGTTGGTGGCAGCGTGCTAGAAGTTGAGCTGCTGTAGCCTTTAAACGTCTTTTCAAGAGCGCCCCCAATTGGGAGTTTCGCCAAAATGACGGTACCTAGGAAAATATGTGGAGATGTAATCGTTATATAGGGATTACGTAACGTTTAGGGAAATGGAGAATGAACTGGAAAGAGAACATGGAACATGAAGTGGAAGCTGGGATTATGGTAGTTGCCACAAATAGGGAACGCCCAGTGTAGACCCCAAAACTTTACTGTAGGGACCCCCGGAGAATCCTCCCTAAGTTTGGGAAAGCACCACATGGGGACTATATTAAGGATTTTACATGCAGAGGAGCTCCCGTTCCATTCTCCTAGCATCAAAATAGGCATTCCGCCCTAAATGCGGGGGTCCCAGGTTTTGGGTTCGGTTGTGGCCTAGGGCTTAGCGTCCCAAAATCAACTGAGTGATTCCCTCTGTGGTCTGTGGCACCCTCAACACCTTCCAAACCCAAATACTATAGTCCCCCTTAAGTGGATAGAATATGGCTTTGGGTATATTATAATAAGATCCCCATATACCCCATATTCTATCTACTTAAGGGGGACTGTAGACGCTAAGCCAAAAACCTGGAACTCCAGACTCCAAACCCCCAGCCCGAAACGCCCGAACCCTGAACCCCCAACACCTACACACCTAAAACCCTGTTTAGGGTTTTTAGGGTTTAGGTAGACACCCAAACCCGAAACCCAGAAACAACCTACACGCCCTAAACCCTAAACCCTAACGGCATGGTAGTTTCCTCGTTCTCCTCCATGACCTCTGTACAACCCTACATTCCCAACATAACGTATGCTATTCCGTGTTCCCTATATTCCCTAGATCACCCCCCTTGCCAGCCCAAAACTGAAGGTAAGCTTTCCAAACCCCTGGCCTGGCTCCACGGAGCCACAGTTCGAGATGTCGTACCTTGATTTGCTTCTGGTTTAGGGTTCAGGGGTTGGGAGTTTTGGGGTTAGGATTGAGGATAAAAGATTGAGGGAATTTGTGGTTAAGGGTTTAGGGTTGCGGGGGTTCGGCCCTTCTAAGTCTTAGGCTTAGGGCCTTGGATTTTACCTTTTAGATTTGAGGAGTATGGTGATCGGGGGTTGGGAATCTAGGGCTGAAGGCTTGGAGCTTGATATGTTTGGGGTTTCAAGGGATTTAGGGTTTAGGGTTTAAAAGGAATAGCCTGCCAGCATTGAAGCCTCTGCCGCTTGCCTCTCCAGGTTTGATGTCCGTACGCAGGATTGCTTTGGGGGAATGACCTTTCAAAAAGAAATCCCACCTGTCGAAACCTTAGCACGGGTCCCAATAATTTCTACATAATTTAATGGACATGGGTTTGTTGTTTATTAGGACTACATTAAGGACTATACTCACCTATTAGAAGGCCCCCTCTGTCCACTGTTTAAGCCCCTTTATAGGGCTAATATTGACAGTAGCTCACATGAACTGCCCGTAGCCGTTGTCAATATTCCCGGCCTCAGCTGGTACGCTCTACAATCCGGAAGTCAAGAGGTTATGGAACTGAATTCCCATTCAGAAGGCTGCCTCCCACCTTCCTTGCACAATTCGCGTGTCATGCCTACACCCCGGACTGTAATTTCTAAACCCTACTAAAACTCAAAACACTGGCATTCTACATCCAGAATCCACAGCCCTAAATCCTATGTCCTAAGCCCTCAACCATGGATGCTGGAGCTTGGTGCACATTAGGTCCCCCGTAGGCTTTGCACAGGAGTGCTGAGGCCTGCATTGTTGGCTAGTCCGAATCGCATCGAATTATTGTGTCCTCAAAGGACTTGATCGGAGGGCTCTTGAGTTGATCAAGTATACAAGAATGCTTGCCAGCCGGGTTTAGGGCTTAGGGTTTAGGGCGTCCCGGCCGGTATTCTGGACCCCTTCTCTACCTTTATGTGGACATACCACTTGCATTCTTCTAGAAACATTGGTACCGCCCCCCCGTAATCCTGCTGACACCCTGAGTGCCCTAGCCACACCTAAACCCTAAACCCTAAATCCTAGAACCCTACCCTGGCACTTCTATGCAACCCCTATGGTGTGAAAGCTTGCAGGAGAGTTGCTTGCACCCTGCCAAGGAAGCAGGGGGCACCTGGGTCTATCATGGGTCTAGGGTGTCAGAGGTTGCCTTGGTTTCGAGTTGAGGGCTTAGGGCCTAGGATGTAGGACTTACGGCCTTTGATTCGAGGTTTAGCGCTTAGGGTCTGGGATCCCTGGTTTAGAGTTTAGGGTTTAGGGCCTCTGACTCGAGGTTTAAGGTTTATGGCCTAGGATTCATAGTAGGGTCTAGGATTCAAGATTTGGAGTTTTGCATGGGTGTAGGGTCTAGGATTCACGGTTTAGAGTTTAGGGCTCATTTCCAGATCTAGGATGTAGGGTTCTGACCTTAGGGTTCATGCTTTAGCTTTGGGGCTTAGGGTCTAGCCGTAAAGTTTAAGGTTTCAGGTGGCCCTCCCCCCGCAGCCACCCCTTTTTCTGCGGACCTCCATGAGGCTCTACCTGAACCCAAAAAGGTCTCGTGCAGGAGGATGGTGGGGAACCCTTTGCTTTGCGTTCAGCGACCAGGCTTGGGCCGCAAATCAGAGTTGTGCTATCAGGGTTACATTGGGGTTACATTGGGGTTATATTGGGGTAATGGAAAAGAAAATGGAAACTACTATAAAAGCTATACTCTTCTATTAGTCGAGTTGCTGAGTTCCTTGGGCCACAACATATTTACAATTCGGTTTCGAATGAGATTGCAGGAGTCCTACAAGCGTGAAGCAACTCCTGGTCAATGACATCCAAGACTGCCCAGCTGCCAACTATTATTTTGACCAACACTCTTGTTGATGCTTTTGCTCATTATACTAATAATTAATATTCCTTGTACCATTTAGATTTCGAAGCTGTGGGTTCTTCAGGCTTTGAGTGCCTCTGGTCTATAATTCACACCGAAACCCGGGCGTCTGAGTGCAAGCTGATGGCCCACAACAAGCAAGGTTGTTTGGAAACAAGTGCGGCAGCAATAGGTGTTGGCCATAAACAGAATACTTAAAATATCTTAAAATTCACTATTTTCGACCTTTCGTTCCAGCCACCTAAATTCTAAACGCGAGGGTTAGCAAGCCAAGTTAACTGACAGCTCTCACCCATCACCACAGCAAAGTGGTTTTGATAAGCGAAAGCCATGAGTCCGACAGCATATTGATGCAAATTCCATCCCGCAAAAACACGGGCATGGATGAAATGGCCTTCTACCATGCGGGCCGCGCACAACTAACTGACATGAAACATTGCCCTGCATAACAAGTGTAAACCCTGTCTGGGCCTGTCCACCCGTATTAAGGGTTTCCAGAAACACTCCAATGTTTGTTAGGATGTAGGGGTAGAGGCCTACACATGGGAAAGCGTAGTGCCCACGCACGCGGCTGAGTTTTAAAATTCCAACCTTGGGATTCTGAGCAAAAACTTATGTCCCAGGACCCTAGACACAAAATCAACCCTAAATCCAAATCCCCGACATTGCAAAGCCATCTTGAGCCCAAAGCTCTGAACCCCCCAAACCCTGATCACCTCAAACTAGGTTCTCCAGTAACCCCTTAGTAAGAAGGGTACCCTTTTTCCTACTATTCAGCTTTAATCCCCCCAAAAAAGGGGAAAAGGGTAAACCCCAACCCCAAGACAGTGTAAGGCCGGCGCGCAGGGTACTTTGGGGAGGCAGCCTGTAGGGTGGATCTGATGGCCGCAGCCTGATGGAAGTACGGTTTAGGGTTTAGGGTGTGGGAGCCTAAGCGCTGCAGAGATTAAGGTGCAGGGCCAAAATCCTACACCTCATGCCTCATACCCCGAGCCCTAAATCCTAATCCCAAACCTCCAATCCCTGAATCTAATTCCTGTCTTCCTTAAGCCCTACTGCAGCAACCCGAATCGCTGTGTCCTGAGGGCTACTTCTTCGGCACCGGCGCATAAAGCCGGGAAGAGGGGGAGGGCGAAGCGAGTACAATGATGTGCAACACTAGAGCTCCACGAACAACAGGGCCCTAAACCGCCCAAGGCGGTAAGCTACAACAAATTGCCAAGTAGTAGAGACCAGTGACACTATCATCAAAGCGGAAACGGGTTTCTCAGCTTTCAATACATCCCTATATAATCCTCAAGGAGGCCCCCTACAATCTTAATCTACTCATAATCCTCCTGAATCCCGAGGGCCCCTAACCTAAGGGTCTTCAGGGTTGTTAGGGTTTAGGGTATCTCCCAAACTGAGCTACCGGCCCAGGCTGTTGGGACCCTGTAAGTCGCAAGAACCCCCCAAAAGAAAACATGCAATCTGGTGCAGAGCACCAGGCTTTCTTTTCAGAATGTCGTACTCTCAATGCCCGAGACCAAATGCCTGGGCATTTTTGTCCGTCCCTTGAGCCCTACGTGCTACACCTTACACTGAACCTTAAATCCCATATGGTAGTTTCCCAAAAATAGGAGGATCCCAATATAGACCCCTCGAGACTATAATCCTTATTGCTCGCACTTATTATTGGAACCCGCCAAAAAGGTACCCCTAATTTTGGGAAATACCCATATATACACATACCTTTCTCCGGGAACGCCTCGGCCGCCCTGAATGGCGCCATCTGGAGTGAAGCTGCCTAGGTTCCCAGGGCTTAGGGTTTAGGGTCCCCCTTAAGTAGATAGAATGCAGGATCTTAGGGTTTTGGGGTTTAGGGTTTTTAGGGCTTAGGGACTTTTAGTCCCCCTTAAGTAGATAGAATATGGGGTATATGGGGATCTTATTATAATATACCCAAAGCCAGATTTTATCTACTTAAGGGGGACTGTAACCCCAAACCCCACCGAAACCCTATATTCTATCTACTTAAGGGGAGTATAAAGGTTTGAGGGGCGTAGGGTCTATAGGGCTTCAGGGCTCCAAGTTTTGGAGAAACCCTAAACCCTAAACCCTAAAACCCTAAACCCTAAACCCTAAACCCTACAAGTTTTGGAGAGCTAAGCTCGATAGCGGTCGAGGCTTGTGGGCCAGAGCTTGGTCTGGGTTTTTTCGCTCAGGATATTGACGTTCTTGAGCTGCGGGCTCAGGGTTTAGGGTTTGTAACGGGTTTAGGGTTTATAAAGGGTTTAGGGTTTAGGGATATAGGGTTTAGGGTTTATGAAGGGTTTAGGGGTTTAGGGTGCGGGCTTCAGGGATTATGATAACATGCCCTCCAAAAGTACCACCCAGGGTCTACTCTTGGGGGAATAGCATTGTAATCCCGAAGGTGTAGATGATACCGAAGACATGGGGGTTGAAGTTTGCGTAATGAAGTTTCGGGTGCGCTTACTTGGGGTCAGGGAGGCCTAAAGATTATACTCTTAATTAACCACTATACACCGCTTAATATCCCGGGTTATCCCTGTTTCAAAACCTACTTATATCCTAAGTCCCCGTGACCCCAAGTAGCAGCTGATTTACAGGTTAGCTGCCGGGTATTTTGCCTTTACATTGCAGGCGACTGAAACCACACGTGAGGGGGGTCTCAAAATGGCCCTAAACCCTAAACTCTACACCCTAAATCCCAGACCTTCATCCCTACATCCTAAACCCTAAACCCTAAGTCCTAAGCCCGCATGGGAGGGACCCCGGCAGACCTAAAGGATGTATAGCGATTGCAACGGGAGCAGCGAGATCCTGAGCCACCCGAAACCCTAAACCCTACACCCCCAACCCCTCATCTGGGTTGCGGTTCAGGACCTCGACTTGGGTTGCAAGGAAACCTGAGTATCTACAACAGACACAGAGTATGGTAACTTAATTAATTCAAGTTCCTCACTAACAACGTAGTAATGCCTAGATATATATATATAATCTATATGTATACCTATACTCATACAAATATAACCATAGGTATATTTGTGCTGATTACCCTCCACCCCTAAACCCTAATTGATTTTTCTGACCGGTGCATGCCAAGGCGCAGTACACCGCTGGCGTCCCCGCATACCCGTCGTCGCAGGACCAGCCCATGGATGTTTTCACCTGGGTCGCAGTTTAGGGTTTAGGTTTTAGGGGCTAGGGTTTCAGGCTTAGGGTGAAGAACCCTAAGCCCTAAGCCATTCTTCCAATCAAATGCGATGACCAGAGAGGGATGCCACCTTGCTCTAGATTGGGGATCCCTATTTGAGCCATAGTCTGAACTCCTAGTATCCCACTTAATAAGCCCTACATACTCCCTATATAACCCCCTTAAAGAAGGAGTTTAGACTACAGCCCTAAACCCTCTACCCGTTCAAGGTTTTGGGGTCTGTAGAGTTTGGGGTTTCACGGCTTCTGGGCTCTGGAGTGATGGCGATTAGGGCTCCATTAAGGTTTAACCTATAGGGTTATATTGGGGATTGTAGGGTTACATATAGGATTTTATAGGGTTTTATGGAGTTATATGGTGGATTATAAAGTTTTTCTAGGTTATGTACGGTTTTATCGGGTTCTATGGGGGATTATAGGGTTACTTAAAACCGACTTCCTGTTGAAACCTACTCAGCTCTGTACCAAGAACTTTCCACACCAAAAAACCCTGAGCAATGAGTCTACGCGCTGGTTGTGAGACCGCACAGGCAGAGACCTTGATAGGGTTTGTGGTAACCCAGACCCCTAATTAATAAACCTTGTTGCAATGAAAGCTCCATTCTCTGGGATGGGTCTCGGATGTCTTCCTGTACTTCTTGCACTTTGCTATCAGCTTTGTAGCTGACAAGCGATAGAGCGGAGCTCTGCACTTACAGAGCCTACGTACAAGTACACCGTTGTCGCAGCCTTCCAACAGGTGAGTAGGATGCACATACGAAGTGGCTTCAAGGTAGCGGTTTCCATCACAGGCGCTGGCCGCAGCCGGCTTGAGGATTTCCCAAGGCTGATGGGCTGCAAGCTTGAGACGCACAGGATTTGCAAATGAGCCCTTTCTTGTGGACATGCCATCGGTGCCTAGACTGAGCCGGCAGATCCAACAACTGACTGAACCACTGTTGCTTCGTGGGAGGCCTGCAGCTATGGGTCTTGGGGGGGAGCAAAATCCGGCCTCAGGACCCACCACTCAACTGCATCAAGCAGGCGTTCTTGCACTTTCCACACCCTGTCATCTAACCAAGCCTGGGCCCGAGCAACATCCTGATCAAAATTCAAAGCAGCACGCTCACTGGCCAAATGATCAGCTCTAGAGTTACCAGGCCACATCCACCAGAGCTCCTGGTGATATTGAGCCCTGAAGGTGGACTCAGAGAGATGTGATTTGATTTTGTGCAGAACAAGCGCACGTTCCCGTTGGGCTTGCTTAACATACGTCCACAAATCCCAGTGGCACTGCGGGATGAACCTTGGCTGACGACACTTCCTAAAAACACGCTGGACATAAGCCGCATCAGTGCACAATTTCAGCTCACCACTGGTGGCCTGGAGAGCCTTAACCAGAGCAGTGAGTTCTGCTCTGGGCACTGATTGTTTGTCACCAACCAAGTTGCCAACGGCGGAGCCAACTATTTCAGGCGCGTCAGGCGGGCCAACAAGCACGACAAAGGCCCAAGCGCATTTCCTAATGCGAGGATCCTTCGTGCCAGGACCTGGTCCACCTGAGCCATCCAAACAAATGCAAGCTCCCTCTGGCAGAGTGACAGGCCAGGGCTGATCAAGCACTCCATCAACATGCATATCTTCACTGCCAACTCTCACATCAACCGCCCAAGCCGCCGGCACAAGCCCCCTAAGCCAGAAACACCGTTGCTCACGCTCCCTCATGTGCACCGCCCACTCCTGTGGATAACTCATGTTCAGTCTCGGGCACTCCCACAACCTGTGGTGCAAGGTGTCGGGAGCAGCGCCACAAGCTGGGCAGTCGTCTTCGCGATGCAACAGATCGACATGCGTGACTAATGCACCTTGCACAAGCATGTCATGAAAAGCCACACGGTGAGGTTGATGCTGCAGCAACCATTTCCTGCGCTTGCAGGCAATAGTCAGATCAGGCCGTCGCCCATTGAGACCTTCAGCTGCCTGGTGCTTGCCAGCCCTCAACCACAGGAAACTCTCAACAGATCCAAGCATCCAAGCTCCAACTTCAACACTCAAGGCTGGATCACTATAGTCAAGACAATG
The DNA here is from genome assembly GCA_905231905.1 of Symbiodinium pilosum. Taxonomy (NCBI): domain Eukaryota; class Dinophyceae; order Suessiales; family Symbiodiniaceae; genus Symbiodinium; species Symbiodinium pilosum. Next base: position 34 of record CAJNIZ010011535.1, on the reverse strand, counting down.
CCTAACCCCACCAGGATCAACCCAGCAAGCACAC
>CAJNIZ010011534.1:814-10869 GCA_905231905.1 Symbiodinium pilosum | reverse complement strand
CCTTATTTTCTGGTGCTTTTTTTTCTCGGTGGTGTTTAAAGGTAATCCCGTTTTTACGCCATTACTGGGTGGGGGATTGACCCAAGGTCTAGGGTTTTTCGTTTTAGGGAGAAGCTAATGTCAAACATCCTTACTGTGAAAGACCTGGACACCCTGATTTAGGAAGAGGACACGGAGGCTGTTTGAGCCCTAAACACTAAACACTAAACATGAACCCCTAAACCTATATCCCAAACCCAAAGCCCTAACCCCTAAACTCTAAGCCCTATAAACCCTAAACTCTAAAACCTAAACCCTAAACCCTAAACTCTAAACCCTAACCCTACGCCCTATACAGGGCTGCCCGGCGGTGCAAGGTTGGCTTCCTTCAAGGCGGCTAACCTTGTAGCCTCGGAATTTCCACGCTGGGCCTTCCTTGCCTGTACCGATAAGGGTCCAAGTACCTAATAATCATATACTTACCCAAAACCTGTACTATAATTCCGATTACCCAAAACCCAAGTACCTAATTGTTGGGTACTTGGACCTTCAGGGCTAGGCAGGCATCTTGCGAAACTCTACATGAGGGCTTCCGGACACTATCGCAGATCTATATCTAGAGGTACTTTGGGATTCATTTCAAGGAGTTGTAGAGCTTATATGGGCATAGGGTTGAGAGGTTAAGGTAATAGTGGAGACTGGCATGGGAAGGATTGGAAAATGAAGAGGACACCGGAATGAAATAGGCAGCTAGGATCTAGGAACTAGGTAGGCGTAGCTCGTGCCCCAAGGCTCATATGTACCTCGAGTTACTGTGGCATGATCGATTACTTCAAACGATCAAACGACCCCCCAAAAAAGTGGTGCACTACAATCAACAATCCTTCACAGTACCAAAAAGCTATAACATACCCACAAAGGAACTGCGAAGGAGCCTCAGGTCTAAGGGCTTAGGGATGAGGGTTTAGGGATGATAGGGCCTCGGGCTTTGGGTGTAGCCTGTGTAAACATGAAGGCCATGCAGAACTAGCGAGCACCCGACTCGTCAGTGTTGTACACTTGGCAGTACTCCTTCTACTTACGCAGAGGATGGAACGTTCGAGGCATGAAAGAAGGGTTCATAAACGACGCACCACTCCGTCGTAAATCTGTACACGCCAGCCCTTAGCCTTAGCCCTGGTTCCCCTTTTGCAAAGACAGCAAAACCCCCAGCTCAATGGTTTGAGACGCAATTTCCAGCGGCTGCATGTTGGGACCTTCCACCCACAACTCCGCCGATTCAACCACATATGCAGCTGAAGGTCTCGGCCACAAAGCCTGAACGTATGAGTTCCTTGTCTGAACATGGGGCATCACTGATTAAAGGAAACAAGGCACTCACAAATCCCAACACCAAGCTCAAAGGCAAAGGCCCAACCTTGGCAGTGAGAACCAGCCCGGCGCCCAACATAGAACAGCTTGCGACGCCTACGTTCAAATATCCTATGGCCTGCCCAACCCCTTACCCGGAAAGATTGTGAATAAACAAGGCTAACACTAGTAAAGCGGACCTATACACAAATCACAAATCCGAGGAAGGAAGGCTTGTTCCTAACGGCTGTGGAGCACGCAGCCGCGGTGGAGGGAGTTGTCTCTCCATGCACCTGATGTTAAAACTGATTCGTAACGACGGTTCCTTTCGGGCAGATTTTGGGATTGCAGGTACAAAGGCTGTTCGGGAAAGGATCTAGCAAGCGCCGCCAGTTTTGGTTTCAAGGTCTATGAAATTGGCTATGGGCTGCACCCACCATGTTCGAGAGATGACATCTTTCCCAAAAGGACATGACACCAATCATAAAGGTTGCAATTGGTGCGAATTCCTTAATAAACCACACCGGCTTCTAATGGACGGCATGAGCCATTACTCGATGATGATGCAGTACTACTCACACAAGTCACTCGACCGGTGACGGGCGCACGGCTTACAACATTCTGCGCTAATTGCACGAAGCCTTGATGGTTGCCCTCGGCTGACTAGCTGACTGGCCCAACTTCGAAATTGAAAACCGACAACACATACCAAGCCGCATCAAACTAACTGTTCGGCCCATACGTCCATGCGCTTACGCGCTGCCTGTAAAAACCAGCAACGTCCATGACACATGCTTTTTCAAACTATGAACAAAGCCGACCGCAGGCCATTTGTGCCAAGGCCTCTTGAAATGGATTCCAAGCGTCCAGCCCCGAGTGCTGCTGAAAACTCCACCTCTGCTGCGACGGCCTGCCGAATTTGGCTCGGAAGCAAAGGTTGCAGGAGGCAAAACCTTCACGTCACAAAAATCTGTTCAACTCTGTCCGGCTCCGCCGGTTAAAAAGGTTTGGTTCTTCCCTACTTGCAAATGGAATGCACCCGCTTGCCCATCGAAGTTTACAGCATCCAATGCCACGTTTGTCTCCCGGCTCCGACAAACTTGTCTGTGCAAGAACCTTCCTTGCAGCGCGACAGTCTCTGAGCAGCATTCTCACGTGACGAGATATGGACAAAGCAGCTGTCCGATCTTCGCTTTCATCATTATATGCATCATCATCATCATCATCAGCACCAGTTGAGCTGTTATAGTTAAATCTAGAAACGAAACGTGTTGGCTTGTCCGACGGCTGCACTGAAGCCGACAGTTCAACTTAGGTGGATACATGTGGAAAGCAAAATCGCATGCTCCGTGAATGCGATCACAAACACGACGTCTGTCTTCTTGTAAAGCTAATCTGGTCCTATGATTGTACCCACTGCGTGTCAACCATATGACGCCTGCTTAAACATGGCCAAAACAGTGCTTGTAAGCAATAGATACCTCCGCTTGGCTGAGGCCCAGCGACTAAACATCCGGACGACATAACTTAACATTTTACGCTTCAAGTAGGAAGATTGAAGTAGGTCGTCTATATGATCTCTGTCAGCAAAGCAAACCTGCCGCCCTCCACATGTTTTAAAGGAGTCTCCATGTAGTCATGAGTCATAACCCTAACCCAGTATGGATCGCATTTACAATCCTTAGAACCAAAACATTCTTACAAGCGACCGCAGGCATCTGGATTACCATTGTCATGTCACTGTGTGGGTACAACCACTGCATAAATCCTACATGTGCAAGCGCGTGTCCGTCAGAAATGCAGAACTTTGGCTAATGTTCGTCTTGTCACGTACGGCATCCATTGCACCAGAACCTGGGTCGCTGGGCCGTGAACACGGAGGCAAACCGTGAAACATCATGTTTGCGTCCGAGCGAACGCCGATGAACATCCTGATTCTGAAGAGATGCTGCAAACATCTATGGCTCTTGATCAGCAGAGGAATGCGCGGCAAGCCAGCAAACTACCACGGATACCCGCTACAACACTCAGCCCCTTTAAGCTACATGACTTCGTCCGTGGACAAGCAAGGTATGACCACTGAAACAAAGATATGTGAATGGGCATTCGAAGCCTTACCTCCCAGGTAGGGGCCGTTGTAATTGCGTCTGGGCACTTGAACGCCAAGCTGCATGTGATGCGTCCCACTTGTACCTAGCCAACTTATTTCCATCAACACGGGACACGTAGAGGTGCCACCTAGAACCACTAGAAATTGCTGCACCACGTGCTTCATGTAAGGGAATTTCCAGGTGCGGAGTGACCAGGTGAGTGCCAGGCCTTAGGGTTTAGGGTTAAGGCTTATGCCTGGCTTATATGGGGGCAGCTACCTACCTGCAAATATTCCTTCGGTTCATAGTGCATGAAACAGAACCCACTTGGAACAAGCAAGCTCTTCAGCGAATTTACAAGGTTGATTTTTCAAGTAACCCAAAACCTACCCATATAGAATCTCCAGTAGGGACCCCCCATAAACGCTTTAATCATTGCTAGAGGAGCTGTAGTCTCGACTCCTAGCATAAAATAATCTCTGTAATACTCCCCGATATAACCCTCCCTTCCAGGAGTCAAAGCCTACCTCCCCAAGGGACCAAAAGATCATGTAGCTTTGGGGGGGCTCCTAAAATTTGGAGTGTGCTTTTGGATGTTTTTTCTGGCTTCACCCACCTAATCAAATTGCGCGACACGCTTGACCCCAACATGCAAATATTTGCTTGCTTCAGTTGGCCGGCTGCGAACACAGTGGAGCCCACGTGCAAGCATGGGGGATTGAGGGTTTAGGGTACATGGGCAACCACAAACGAAGGCAAGACCCCGCCAGTTTGCGGCTGCATGTTACGGTGTCCCATGAGTCCCTTGATGCAAGTCCCGTGAGTGTACTTCGTGACCCGGGCAAGCCCTTCATCCTGACTGCTTGGCGCGCAAGCACTCAGAAATTGTTCAGTTCTGGTTTGTGGCAAATGAGGGAAATTACCTACTAGTAGTTGTATGCGGTATGTTTGTCTTGCTAAATACATGTTGGAAACCCTAAACCCTAAACCCTAAACCCTTATGAATTTTCCCCTTCGAACCAGAGCCCCGTCCAGGGCTCCAGCACGGAAAATGCCAAGGTTTAGGGGTTTAAGGTCTAGGGCTTGGAGATTAGGGTTTAGGGATGTAGGGTCTAGTTTTTGTGCAGGGAGCCTTTGTCTTGTCCAAACCACACACCATACAACCCCCAGGGTTCTCTCTTTTCATCGAGCTTTGCAGAGGTAATAAGGCTGATTGAGGCAGAACCCCTGTCAAGTGGTATGGAACCGGGTTTGCAGAACCCATTGCTGTTCGGCAAGTTTGTATCTAAAGGTACTGGGCCCACAAAAGCTTAGAATAGCCTCACACAGCACAACTGCTGGAATGCTAGGAAGGTTTCAAATTTGGGAGTCCCTACAATATCAGGCAGCGTATATTGCAGGACCCCACTTTTTGGAAATCCATATATGACTGCAGGCTTAAGCACTCGCGGCGGAAAACCACCGCCTACATGCTGACAGAAAACCCAAATCCTAGCCGACCCGCTCTACTTCTCTGCTAACAGCATGGAAGAATTCGCCGCTATTCTGATTCTTCAAGCCCCTATACGCCTACACCCTATATATATCCCTTAGACACCCACAACCCTTCTTCTCGACGCCCGCAACCCTACTTCTTTAGTCCCTAAACCTTAAATCCTAAACCCTAAATAGTAATTTCCACTTTGTTTTCTAGTAGCCCACTATTACCCCTACATTAAATCCTAAATCGTAGTTTCCATTTTCTTTTTCATTATTCCACTATAACCTCTACATTATCCCTATGTGGCATCCCTAGACCCAAAGCAGTAACCCTAAACCCTAAACCCTAAAACCCTAAAACCCTGAACCCTAAACCCTAAAACCCTAAAACCCTAAGCCCAATAAGCCTTGAGGTCTGCCGCCAAGGTGGCGGCCAAGAGATTTGCCGCCACCGATGCAAAGCGACGCCTCTTACGGTTTCCTATGGTCAACTTGGAGCCCTAGGGTTTAGGGTTTAGGGTTTTTGGGTTTAGGGTTTTTGGGGTTTAGGGTTTAGTGACCCTGGTAAAAATTATAATTTTTGCGATTCCTTAGGATTAGAATAAGCAAAGGGTAAAAACTATTTCCAAGTACCCCTAAGTTTTAGGTTTGGGGTTTAGGGTGCATCAGTCTAGTTGCGGTGCGGTTTATAGGGGGGGTTTAAGGTTGAGGCTTTCGGGGTGTAATGTTGTTTTATTTAGGATCGAGGGTTTAGGGCTTGGGCCTTAGGTTTAGGGACCCCCTTTTTAAAGGTTTGTACTTTGTAGGCTTGTTTTAGAATTTTGGTCCCGTCAAAGGGGCTTGCATGGGTTACGCAGGGTCATATAGTTATAGTTTCGGGTTGAGAGATTTTGGGGTCCCTTGACAGGGGGTATAGCGCGTACAGGCCCTAATTAGATTAGGGTTCGAGGTGCATGGAATAAATTGGTACATACAAGGTTTCTCAGGGAACAAGATTGCAATACGTATTTAGGCTTCTGCAGGAGTGGGCTTCAGGATTACAGTTAAAAGTTTAGGATTGCGGGCTTAGCGTTCAGCTTTTAGCGGCGTTGCGGCTGGGGTGGGTTTGGAGTTTTGAGGTGAGGGTTCAGACGTCAAGCTTCGCCATGATGGGATGGTCAGTTCATGCAATGAAGGGTACAGTTTGCAGGAGTTGGGGTTTTGGCCTCCATGCAATGTGTTGTGCAGCAACCATTGTCGCATGAGAGAGTTCGCCGACCTTTTTGCCAAATTTGGACTCCAAGTAGTCTGAGCAGCCTTGCAGGGATTGTGAAATGACAAGGTTAGCCGTTGATCCGCGAGTAGCTGTCTAACTCTGCCAACAACAGACCCGGAAACTCCTTGCTGGGCTGTATGGGATAAGCGAATGGCTCCCTGTAGTGCTAGTAGCCCCGGCATAGCCATTGTGTACCTCCCTCACCCTAAACCTACAGCAGCAAGAGCTCAAGCCCCAACCCCAAACCCTGCTATAATTTACTATAATCTACTAGAATTATAGGCACCGTCCTTTTGTGGGATGCTTGAAGCTCCCTGCAGTATTTTCAAGTCACCGTCCAACTTCATTGCAAGAGCCACCATAGGGCAACATGAGAAAACGGAACTGTAGTATTTATTTTTGCAATAAGTACATTGTAATCACATAAAAGTTGCCAGGGTAATCTAGTGGTAGGTACGCAGGCTTCTACATTACTAGGTTCCCCAGTAACCCCTTAATAATAAGGGCACCCTTTTTCCTTCTGTTCAGCTTTAATAAGGAGACCCAAATTTCAAAAGGGAAGCCTAGATTACATTTCTGCATCAGTAATAAAAAAAAAAAAACTGTGGCCGGCAACGAGTCCCGTAAGCCTTCGACCCCGGGCCTGATGATCATGCAGGTACCTTTACAAGGGCAATAGGGGATATATAGGGATATACAAGGACTATACAAATCAAGGGATACATATGGGATTTAGGGTATGGGGATGAAGTCCCACATCCCCAAAAAAACTGCAATCCAGCATCCCCAATGCCAAAACCCTGTCCTTACCCCTGTCTGTCGGTCTGTCTGTCTGTCTGTCTGTCTGTCGGCCCCAATTTGCCAACCCTCTACTCTGAAAACCCAATCTCTGCCACCCTAAACCCTCTGACCCTAAACCCTAAGCCCACCCTAGTCCCAAAACTCGATCACCTAAATCCTAAACCCTAAACCCCTAAACCCTAAACCCCTAACCCCTAAGAAGCTCAGGGACTGCAAGCCTTAGCGGTGCATCTTCCGCAGCGCTCAGAAATGGAATCGTCAGCTCGGATATGGCCCAAGGCCAAAAGCCTCTCAACCATGGGGCTATGTAATCCCCTAAATAACTCCCTTAAGGAGTTTAGACTATGGGGCACACGAGGTTGAGATTTCCCAGCTGCATCCAACATGGGTAGCTATCCGGCAGGCAGTGAGCGACATTTCTTGAAAGCCTGCACCCAGTAGCAAATGGCAGTGTGACCCCAACACGGTATCTTCAAACATGGAAGAGGTAGAAGGCTGCTGGTGAGCATGGGGATTTCTTAGCATTGGGGTTTAGGTGTTTATAGTCCCCCTAAGTAGATAGAATATGGGGTATATGGGGATCTTATTATAACATGCCCAAAGCCATATTCTATCTACTTAAGGGGGACTAAAGGGTTTAGGGTTTACAGACCCCTCAAATGTTACCCTTTAGCGCCAAGCCTTGCTAGTTCTGGAGCTGGAGAAGAGGCCAAGACACCCAAGAAGGTCATCCCAACAGAAACCCAGACCCCCTAAAGGATCAAAAAAATGGAACCCCCTAATAGTCCCCTAGTTTCCCCAATGTAGTAGTGGGTTCGTATTGGGGGGGTTCCATTTTTTTGGATCCTTTAGGGGGTCCGGGAAACGAATTTGGCGAGCAGTTTCCCGTTCGTTGGTGCTATCGCGGCCCATTTCATTCTTTGTAAATCCTAGCCGTATCATGGAGCGCCATGGCAAAAATAGAATACTCCTACAGACTCCCAAGAACCTAGGATTTTCCCTGCAGGCTTTACAAGAAGGCGCATTTAGTCACATCATGAAGGCCACAGTCTCAGCGAACAAGGACTACAATAGTCAGATCGCCGTCATCAAACTGAACCCTGTGCTCCTGATCTCCAAACAATATACACCCATAAACCCAAACCCTAAACCCTAAACCCTAAACCCAATCCCCTAACTAAAATCCCGGCCCCGACATGCAAAACTCCTCATTCTAGCAACCCCCGCTTTAGGGTTTAGGGTTTAGGGATTAGGGTTTAGGGTTTAGGGCCCCTTTTACACAAGCCAAGGAAAAGCTCAGGTTAGCTCTAACAAGCCACCTGCAGCCGCCTCTGCATCACCGCGACAAAGGCTGGCCTCATGACGAATTAGGGTATCCTTTTAGGGTTTCTCATAATAAGTCTGAAAACGTATTCGTCAACCCCGCACCACAGATACCCCCAACCCCAAACGCCCCACCGATAAAGAAACATGAGTAGAGCTGTATCTTCACAAGAAAGTACATGGATAGCAATACCTGTCCTATACAACCCCACTTTGCATATCCATGGGCTCCCCAAGTGTTGCAAAGAGCTGGCAAGAAGGGTCCAATGTGATCATAGCATTCAGGGTTTAGGGAACCCCTCTGCCTTTGGGCCCTATTGTAAGTATATGCTCCATATACATATATATATATATACATATGTACTATATTTAGGCTGTGTTGGTTGAACCCTCTGCGCTCCCGGGGCAGGTGCCCAGATGCCAGCCAGCAGCGCCTGATCACTCCTGGACAATTTGAGAAGGATCGGGCTTATCTGGATTGGGCTGGAAATTGTAATGGGGTTTTGAAGATTGTGGGCATCCTTGTTGCGGGCTCTTCATACAAAATGACCCTGTTTTTCAGAGTGCATAGTGTGGCCCCGAAAGTGGGAAGCTGACCCGTAGGACTGAGTGTAGGGATCGAGGTGTGTCGAGCTTGCTGTTGGGGGTTTAGGGGACCGTATGTATCTACGGGGATTCAACACGTTCCCTGCGAGTTAGTAGTTGTACACAGCCTTTTGAACGTCATCCACGATGTACAATGCAAGGTTCTGCTTGCTCCTTGTCGAGTTTTGAGTCCTACACTTATCGTATCACTGATCCTACGCAGACCCTTTGAAGGACTGCATGGGAAACCCTTCACAACTCTACAAGCCTCACAAGTCCACACATCATCCCCCACGATCATGCAAACCTAAGCTCAAAAAAACAGAGCTCCACAACCCTGAGTGCAAAGCCATGTAAGTTGTAGGGCCGCGCGCATGAGACCTTAAAACCTGGATGCCTGCACCATACAATCCTGAAGCGCAAAAGACCCTTACCCTAGACCCCGCCTTTTAGACCCGGAATCCCTGAACCTTTACCTTCGACGCCTTGATAAGCCGCTGAAACCTGGAGTTTGACAACATAATCCCTGTACAGATCTTTAAGGGCACCCCCGTACTCTCTTTATAATCCCTAGATAGCCGTAAGGTGCAGAAAAGGCTCGGCAAAGCCTTTACCTGCTCCCGCCAGCCTGCGGAGAAATCCAATGTTTCAGTTCTGGGTTAAAGGGTTTTGCAAGGTGCTTTTGGTTTGAAAGTCCGGGGCTTGCAGGGCTTAGGACTGTCAAGGCCTTATAGAGTTTAGCCTTTTATCTTTAGACTTAGGGTTCTAGGATTCTACCCCCCCCCCCGGCCCAGTTTTCGGCACCTGGACGGTTCCCCAAGGTTTCAATACATGGACCCCTGTTCCCTACAACTTCTTCCTGAGGATTTTCTGGTTTAAAGTTGATATCGGGGTTTCCCAAAATTAGGGCTCCCGTATAATCAGGATTTTTGTGTTTGAGGGTCTATATTGGGGTGTCCCTATTTAGGGAAACTACCGTAAAGTTTAGGGCTAAGCCCCAAACCCTCAGCGGGCCTTTAGGGCAAGGGGTTCTCTTGGAGGACTGGCCTGACACACACAGAAGGATACGCTGTGCAAAGGTGGTGAGAACCTAACGTAGAAGCTAGTTCCCTGTATTATTTTGAAGTATATTTGAGGTAGCCTACAACAAAAACAGACAAGGCCTCCAGGCCCACCCTAAACTCTAAACCCTA
>CAJNIZ010011531.1:0-10870 GCA_905231905.1 Symbiodinium pilosum | reverse complement strand
CAAGTATTCCTGCAGTGCCCAACAACCAAGTATCCCTGCAGTGCCCAACTGCGGAATATCCCTGCAGTGCCCAACCGCAAAGTATCCCTGCAGTGCCCAACCACCAAATATCCCTGCAGGGCCCAACCGAAAAGTATCCCTGCAGTGCCCAACCGCAGAGTATCCTTACACTGCCCAACCGCAAAGTATCCCTGCAGTGCTCAACCACTAAGTATCCTGGCCGTGCCCAACCGCAAAGCAGTGTCCAACCACCAAATATCCCTGCAGTGCCCAAGCACAGAGTACCCCTGAAGTGCCCAACAGCAAAGTATCAATGTTCTTGCGCATTTGCAGTGCTGCAAGGAAGACAGTTGAGGGGGGGAGGGGCAGGGAAACGTTACGCTTCTTGTGCAATAACAGCTTTAGGGTGGGGATGCTCGAAGTAAATAATTTGTTTTGTTTATTCTGCTTGTTCGTATTTGTTTTCGGGTTTCCTGTTCAGGGCTTTCAGGCACTTACGTTAAGGGTTCAGACTTCAATTCAAGAGGCTTCGGTTTGTGCAAGGTCAGATAGAGTTCTGTACCTCGAGTCCGAAAATTCGAAGCAGGCTCTACCTTAACGAAGTTTTATCCTAGACCCTCCATCTATTTTCAATATACCCTAAATAGGGACCATATACCCTAAACCCTAAACCCAAAGGGTGTAAGGAGGGCCCTCTATGTCAGGTCTGCCCCTAGGAGCTCCTGAGCTGAAACTGCCTTCAGGCCGAGTCTACCTGGCTAGGCAGCCGCACTACGAAACACCTATTATTAGTATTACTATTCTTGCACGAAACACGTACTATTAGTATTGCTGTTCTTGCTATTATTGCTACTATTAAGTATTACTATGATTACTTGTATTGCTATTATTACCAGTTTCGAGTGCAATCCAGACTAGAAGCGGGAAGGAACAGTATAAGATACGGGTTACTTGTAAGTATAGATTTCAAGCTCAAAGCAGCGGCACTCAACGTGCTCACCCCACCGATTCAGGTTCACGCCAACTTTTTGCAGAAATACCCCTGGAAGGCCATGCCTATATGCCTACGTTGCGTCCTAGAGTCTATACAGTAGCTGGTACCTGTTTTGGGCTATTAAGATCCCTAGGGTATGTTCTCCCCTGCGCCCTGTTGTGATGGAGACTTGAATCTTTTCTCCTCACGCCGAAACGATCCCGGAACTTCGCCCATCGGCAGCCGCCACGCGCGTTCGGGACACCACCAAGGTCTTTGGACCAGGTTGGGCGCCTCAGGAAAAACACGGACTCAAGGCTTAGCTTAGGGTCCATCCATGAAGGCAACACCCCGTGAATTTGACGAACGAAGTGCACTGGATTTGTGGGTAATCGCCGTCCTGCCACCCGGCAAGCCCTCCGAGTTGAACCTTCACCCATACACCTTGCCGCACATCAGGCTGCCCCATACTGTAGGACATCAACAGCGCGCCACATCAATCATGATACGAAGGTTGAAGACTAGGAGATCTACGAATGAGATGGCTCCGACAAAGCTGATCCGTTTCAATCATTCGGGTTTGCCAACTCGGCCAGATTTGGCCGGTTACATCCTTGGAACGTACCCCTCTAGTTGCACAGTAGCAAGGTAGTGGCAAGACCTCCACTTTTCCCTGCCTATCTTACTGCTGTTGAAGGGGAGTGGGTGAATGAATGTAATTCAGGTACTGTACAGGCATTCGTATACGGATTCACCCTCCCACTCTTCCTTAGGTAAACTACTCGAAGCCCAAGCCTTGAATTGAAGAGCCTGACCCAACTTAGATGCAAAACACCATGCTTTCGGCTTGGGAGTTTGCATTCATAAAGGCTGTCAGGTCTTTCTTATAAGTCCGAGACCGCTGGTATCCCAAAAAAAGCGTTCCCTACTAAGGATCCACCCCCAAAAAAAACGCATGTTTGAGCACCCCCCCCATCTCTCTTCACATCTCCGAGATTCCGCCGCTGGCATCTACCGGAGCCACGATCAGACTCAGCTGCCTGCTGCCAGCTAAGGGATTGCTAACATTATGGATGGGCTTTGAATTCCATATTCCCTTCTTGCGCGGTATGCAAGGAGACTGTAACGTTCAGAGATGCCCATCTGTGTTTCAAAGGCCTTCAACACTGAACCTTCAAGCCTTACAACCAAATACCTTCAACTTCCTTGTGCTTTGCAGGGTCCTCAAGAAGTAATGGGTTAAAAGGATTGTCGGATAGGATTGTTCAGGACCTCTGTAGGGATGCGGTGCTTGCATATCAAATACACCAGGGAGGAATATCACGGTCGAGCCCTCAATCCATACTTGAAGAACTTAATGTACCGCAAAGCTAAGCAACCTTGTTCAACAACACAGCTATTATTCCAAACCACAAACACCATAATGAAAATAATGAAGCATCTCTCCCCTCTGCGCCTGAGAACGCGAATCTCCGCCTCCGCCGGGGTGCGCGCCGGCCAGCCGTGGAAACTCAGCGCAAGAGCCATGGCCTGCTTTGCAAACGGGCGCTTGTAGGGTTCAGGCCTTGAGAAACGCACAGGAGATGACTGCTACTGCTAGGGGTGGAAGGCCCCAGGCTTGTAATCCGGAGGATCAGCCAGCCTGCAAAAACCAACGCAGTTCTCAAGGGCAGGACCTCGCCTGCTTCCGCGTTGGGAAGGAGAGGACGGCTTCAGATGAATCCATGGACACCACCTGCACGGGTGCACTCTTCTACCAGGTGCGTCATGATGCCTCATCCCTTGGCCTTCATCCTGACCTCCCTCCAACCCCCGTAAGGTTGGAGATATGTCCCACAAAACAGCTGGGCTTGAAAGGGAGTACTCAACATATGGGGCGCGGGGGGTGCTTATATTAGAGAACAAGTTCAATGTCTTGCTGTGCTTTCCTAGCAGTGCAGTCTGCGACTTTAAGCAAAGAACCACAAAGGCGCCCGGAGGGTCAGGATTGCAGCCCTGAAGATCTTCTCAACACCATGGCACTTAGCACCCCTATATACCCCTACTAAAAGTTAACTCTCAGGTACCTGTACTAGGAATATGGGGAGCCCCAAAAGGTCAAGGGTCTAAGGGCCTAGCTAAGCACCAAGGAGTCAGATCCACTCCCTCTCCCACACGCTGTAAAACCTACACCCAGGCCCCTGAACGCAAACATAAGCTTGGCGCAGTCATCCTGCAGCTACAGCCCACAGAACTCCCGTATCCACCCGCCCACAGTCATCATCCCTTCATCCCATTAAATGCAAACCTTTAGACCCAAACATGGGGAATCAATGAGCCCTAAAACCTTTGTTTAATCCACAGCTGCTTACACCCCACGCCTTGTAACCTTATGACCTACAACTCCCAAACCCTCCTAGCCAAATCGAAAGATGCTGAACCGTCCCCAAACCCGTGCCCCAGCCCTAAACCCTGACGCTAAACCTCAGCATCTGGGAATGCTGCTGCCAGATCCTTGGACGGTCGCACTTGGCAGGCGAGGTGAGGGAATATGAAGGCTTTAGGGCCGTAGAATGTCCCTAGAAAGATATGGGGGTTTCCCAACATTAGGTGTATCTTTTGGGGATCCCTATAATAAGGACTATAGTATATTGGGGGTCTATATTGGGGTACCATCGTTTTGGGAAACAACCACATAGGGCTTAGGCTTTAGGGTCTGAGGGTGGTAGTTTCCATGAATAGGGACACCCTAATATAGAGCTCAAAATGCTATAACCCTTACTTCGTGGACCACCTAAATGATACCCCTATTTTTGGGAAAACCCCCACAAATGGGGGAAGTCGCGTGGGCAGAGACTACCGCAGGGCATCATGCATTATGGGAATTTCTCAACACAATCCGAACAGAATCCCTGGTAGGGACCCCCCACCAATGCCTAAACAATTCCCCGTGTCCTTAGGACGCTTAGCCCCCCTTTTGAGAACTGCCATAGCATGAAGCATCCCCTGGCCCTGAGCCTACCCGCACGCACCACGAGACTCTTCCAGGATTTTGGGGTCTTGTCTCAATTGCGATCAAAAGTGGCTCATGGCCATTCATACTGATTTGCGAGAGATTCCACACTATCAGCTGTGCCAGTTGGAGGCCAGACATTGAGGCTGCTACTTTTGGGCGGAGAGGAGTGAAATGCACTGCACTTTCTCTGACAGGGTTTCGGGCGTAGGTTGGCAAGGCCAATCATCTCAACAGGACAAACCTTATGTGCTTGACGTACTCCCCCCTTGGAATAATGTAAGGACTGCCTCGCGCAGACTTTCTCAAACGCATGCGGAACCTGTCCCTTATCCCAAACCTTGAACCTCATCATCTCCTGGCCTACCTAGAAAGCCAGGGCCCATAAATATAATCCACTTTCACCCATGTTCTCACCACTTTCGGTTAAAGTAAGTAGCCCATGGATAGGAATTCTCAAACAGAGGCCAAAGGTCCACTTCACTCAGAGAAGCACCAGTCTTCTGCCTCAAGTTGAGGCTTGATGTGGTGAGGCTTCTTCTTTTGACTAGTAGGAGTAGAGTAGGATTAGGAGTAGTAGGAATAGTAGGAGTAGAAGTAGTAGTCGTTGGAGGGAGTAGGAGTAGGAGAGGAGTAGGAGTGGGAGTAGGGGTAGCGCAGTAATAGCGGGGTACCCTCCAGGGTCCTAAATGGGAAACCCATAAGCTCCTTCTACACAGACCATAGTCTGAATAGGATCCTATTCAAGTCAAGTTCTAGGCTTGTTTGGAGGAATGTACAGTACCATCTCGTAACTGTCGTAACGTTGAAACTTAGTTGCGGGCTTCACTCTGCTTCAGTTGTGCAGCATTTCGTAGCCTGGCATGTAAAAAAACAATGGATGCTAAGCTTTGACACGCGCACTTTTGCATTGGGCAGTGTACCGCAACATGCAAACTCACTGACCTTCAGAAGATGCAGCCAAAGGAATCTTGTACCAAGGGTTTGGAAAGAGTCTGGGGTTCGTCCTAGGGTGCTAGCTGCTAGAGGCCACTTCTTGGGAAACCTTCATCTCTCGAACAACTCTGCCTGCGTTCCCAAGTGCGCCTCATATGTAGTCATATAGAACGAGATTCCTCAGGAACCCATTTCTTCACACAAAAAACCATCAAAACCAACAAGATTCCCCACTCAGGAACCCATATATGCACACGAAAACAATCAAGACCAAAGCTCTACGTCAGGTGCTCAAAGCTGAACTATCCTTAGACCCTCGGGTCAACACTCTAACCTGGGCTGCTGCTAAGAAACCGAAATTAAGCTTTCATAATGGGTAAATTGTATATACATATTGTAATGAATATGGCTTCCCCACTATAGTAATGTGGGATAAGCTCCTTAGCAGCAACCCAATACCCTCCAAACTTCCTCTGTCTGATGGTGGTATCAAAGGCGCCCGGAACGAAAAACCAGGCGTGCGAAGGCTTTGCCTGCCAGCCAGCAATGCATGATTTAAAGTCAACTTTAGCTGGTGAAAGGGGATTCAGGAAAAGCAAAAATGAAAACTGAAAACCGTTTTCCCCACAAACAAAAACAAATTGTCCACCAACCTGCAGAAAGTTTGGGATTTGAACGTTCAGGCTCCAAGTCTTTTGGGCTTGGGCCCTAACCCTAAACCCTAATTAATTAATAAACCGTAAGCCCTAAACCCTAGAAAGGGTCGCAGGCTTGGCATGAAGCGATATGGGGATTGCGGGAGCTCCTATGATAAGGACTCCATTTTTTGGAGCTCCATATTGGGATATCCCTATTTAGGGAAGGTGTCATATAGAGATATAGAGGGATTAGGGATTACATAGGAATAATGGAACATCCAATAAGAG
This sequence comes from Symbiodinium pilosum, assembly GCA_905231905.1. Lineage (NCBI taxonomy): Eukaryota > Dinophyceae > Suessiales > Symbiodiniaceae > Symbiodinium > Symbiodinium pilosum. The sequence continues at coordinate 5,043 of CAJNIZ010011531.1, read as the reverse complement.
GATAATAGATGAAATGCAAACTGGGGCTTTGATGGGGGGTATATAACCTATCTCTGCTGAGCAGGGAATGAAATCATGGATCTTACAGTAACCTCCAATAACATAGAGTAGTGTCCATTTTCTTTTCCATTCCTTCATTCCCTGCTAACCAGGGATTATACAACACTGATATAAGCACCAGTTTCTAGTTAATGCTCATGTTCTTTTCCATTTGATTCCCCACCATTCCTAGCTGAGCTGCCGTCAATATTTCTTACATGGTCTAATGGACGTGTATGTCCACCGTCAGGGGTCCCTTAATAAGGCCAATATTGAGAGTAGATCATGTTATCTCTTTAGGAAGCTGAGGGAGGATCCTGGGCATGTAGTGAGCACAAGAAGACCTTCCTAGTACCTTATTTGGGGCCTGACAGCGGCTACTTAAGCTCTAATGAGGGGGAATATGTGGCCCTGAACAGTGGCTACTTAGGCCCTTACAAGTGAAGGTGTCTTGGGGCGTACATTGAATTATTGCTTTGGGCTGTGAAATTTCGAATGTTTCTTGGCTCAAACTCTGGCCGGGACCTGGGAAGAAGAATTAGAAGAATTTGAAACGACTGGGGCCCAGCATATAGGTAGTTCCCAAAACTAGGGGCCCATTTTGGTACCCCCAAATATTATGTGCTTTGATATAATATAATCTATAATGCGCCTTCCGCAGCACTTTCCGCATCCTCTGTTGGAGCTTCCTGAATCTCATGGCCACACAATTCTTTGTTCAGGGGTTTGAGGGGTCATGTTCAGAGGTCCCAGGCTTAAGGGTCAGGGGGTCACGTCTTAGACGTGTGGGTTTCATCTGACAAGATGGTATTTGCACCTTAGGGTTTAGGGGTATGAGTGCGTGCCATCATGTTCAAACCAAACGACGAAAGAGCACACGAAATTACGTAGACTCCTGCCGCACCTCGCCCTTTAGACCTGGCTTGGATGCACAAGGCTGGGCTTCATGTCAGCGTAGATCATACAAGCAACTTTGATAATGGAAAAGCCATATTACGTAGTAGTCTACCTTCAACAAACTCAATCAAGGCTCTTTCTGGCAAGCCTTCCGGCCTCACAGAACAAAATATCGTCATACATCAGCGTATGACTCGGAAAGGAACTCAATACAACCTTGTGGAGCTGTGTAAAACGCCATGAGGAATCTTTGCAACAAGCTAGACAAGCGCTGCTGAAGCCAAAGCCAAAACCGCACGAAGCCCCGCTGAACTTCCTTGACACCATTGCACTGTCGGAAAACCCTCACGAAATACCAATCAAAACCTTGCGAACCCTCAAATAGGAGATACATAATTACACGCCCTTGAAGGGTACTTGCAGGTGCTGGTGGGGTTTGGGCGTTAGGCTTAGGCTTAGGCTAGCATGCGTCTGCGCTCTACTTTCTCAGCCCCCCACACCACCCCCTACCCCAGGTATGGTCCCCCACACTGGGATCGGGGCATGTCTACAATCCCCACGAACCTCGAACACTTTGCCAACCCTACATGAAGCATTCATAAACTCTCTGCAAACACGCGTATGATGAACCCGTTGCAAACCCTCCAAGAACACTATGAATCTTCTATAATAAACCTTGCACCACGAAATTGCTTTCAATAAACAAGGCTTTTGATAATCTCAAACCCAAAATTAGCACCATATACATCGCATTGCATGGCACTGCGATCCAAATTTTGCGGAACCATTTTTGGCCGTTTGTACAGGGATAAGGTCCCACCAATACGGTTCAGGAAGTCAAGTTCCTCAAAATCTGTATTCCACTAGTTTCCATTCAATCTTCCATTTTCTTTTCCATTTCATTCTCCACTATGAGGTGATAATGTAGTAACCTGCACCCGAAGCCCTAAACCATTCACCACGGAAGACGCCACGTCCCGAGCCTGGCGCCCACTGCGCCGTGCTTGGGCACGGAGCTTCGCAGCTGCACGGCTCTGGAGACGCCTGGTGAAGCTTGAACGCGTTTGGGGTTTAGGGATGCCTTAACAGCAATCCTAAACGGTTCGGGGCATAGGGTTACGGAGGAGGGAAGGGATCGCAAGGGGTGCAGATAGAACATGATATCTGGTGCCCATCCTAAGTACCCATTTCCTTTGGTGGTTGAGTACACAACTTTGCCTGGCAGAAGGCTAGCCCTGGGGTTATCTGCTACTCAAAAGGCATGTATGCAACACTGTTGGTGGTCACAGTTTTCTGAAGCCAAAGAAGCAGTGGTATCAATACTACTCTTGCTCAGACACGCATTTCCTGTGTCACGTAGCAGCCCCTTTTTGAGAAGCTCGGCGTAGCAGCCCCTCCTTTCTCAGATCTACCTACCTACCTACCTACCTACCTTGCTACCTACCGTGGGAAACCCTTGCCTACCTATATGCCTAGCTATGATCCTCTACGCACACATAGTAACTTTCCTATATCCACGCGCCCTAGACCGCTCAAGATGGATCGTGCAGTTCTTCTTATATCGTTGTATCCCGAGCTATCGAGCTATCCCCATATGAACTATAGTCTAAACTCCTAGTATCCCCCTTAGTAACCCCTATAGTAGTCCCATATATAATCCCCTATATATCCCCATTTAAGGAGTTTAGACAATGGTTCATATGAAGCCCTTCTCTGCATATCCCTATCTACCCTCATGACCTATAGTCTGAACTCCTAGTATCCCCTTTAATGACCCTTATAATACTCCCTTACATAATCCCCTGTAAGGAGGTTGGACTAAGCTCATACGAGTAGTGCTTTTTTTGGTGGGTAAACCTGGTAAGATAATGTTCCTTATATAAAATACGATACTCCAAAAGGAGGATATAGTCTTTCTCTGTATTGGGTACCAAAGTATCCCCAAATAAAATACTACTCATATGAAGCCCTTCTTTTGAAACCGACCCGCCTCGCAACGTCTTCCTCAGATGGCGACGGCGGCTTCGCCCTACGTGGCGGCAGCGGCTGCGGGCGTGGAGGTGGACCGGAGACTGCCTGCGCCTTCAAACTACCAACGCCCTCCTACTGTACTGATTACTGCGGATGCTTATAGTCCCCCTTAAGTAGATAGAATATGGCTTTGGGTATGTTATAGTAAGATCGCCATATACCCCATATTCTATCTGCTTAAGGGGGACTATAAACTGTAGTCCCATCCACCCCAGGGTTTAGAATAAGGTACTTAGGGCACCTGGGTGGTCAGGGGACCTGTCGACAGCTTGAAGTTGACATGTGCGGGGAAGGCTCATGGGCCGCCAAAGGCCGGTAGCCCTTCTCCCCATGAAACTCATGAAGTAATTTCCAAGGGGTCAATGTAGGTATCTAGTATAATACTCATAGGGCTTCAGCATGCCTCAGCATATGCTATTGTATACCTACATGGGCTTTTCGGGTTCGGAGGAGTTATGCTGTCGCCTCATCGTCTGAGTCCAAGATTTCAACCACCTCGCCGGTCGCTGCGGCCTCCTCCGAAATACATCGTTGATGAAGAGTTTAGTTTAGCTACTTTGGGGCCATGGCGGCAACTCACTCACGCCCAGCTGCTGCATCTCACATTGATTAAAGCTACACAGAGGGTAAAAGCACAATCCTCGGTTCGCAGAAGCTGACTCTTTAGGGTGAGGGCTTGGTCTCAACCAGGACTGGATGTTGGATAAGATCTTGACCCCAGGGGTGTTTCTTGGCTTTTGAAAAAATGAGACTCGGTTCTTCTTAAAATACACCGCGCACAAAACGACAATATATGATACTCTCTCTCCATGTATGGTGGGTTTTAGAATTCTGCGTCAAAGCTATTATTCAAAAGCCGCTCCCCACCACAAAACGAAGGAGCCATACCCTAAACCGTAAATCCTAAACCCTAAACCTTAAACCCTAAACCCAAAATCCTACAGCCCAATTGGTCAACCCTAAGCCCGGATCCAAAAAATAACCTCTAAATCTTGAACACTAAATCCTTAACCCTTAGTGCACAGGCTGCCAGACGCCAAGGCGGCTGAACCGTATATCAAAGGAATTTCCGGGTTGGGTAGCTTCCCCCTAAGGAGCCTTATATAGCCCCTATATATCCCCATGCTCCCCATGTATGACTGATATATGACTGGTAACTCTCCACCTGAAATTCCCCTAAAAAATCTACCTGCAAGCTTTTCGTGATATTGAACGATGTCCGTGGACTCCGGGAAGAAGGCTGCGTGCTAGACTAATTATCTTACTCCTATAGCACCCCTTATCTACTCTAAGCTTTATATAATGGTACCTATATTCCCTGTAAGCACCAAAACCTAAACCCTAAACCCTAAATCCTAGACCCTCATCCATAAACCTCAAAACCCAATAACCCTAAACCTCAAATCCGAAACCCTAAACTCCCAAACCCCAGTAAGGCCAGGGTCCTGGTGCTTCTCTTCGGTGGCAGGAGGCTCGGCAGCCGCAGGCCTGCCAAGATGTCCCACGGGGACCAAGGAGCTAATGGAACTAGCCATGTGAGCTACAGTCTAAAGCCGTAAAGGGGTTATATAAGGGATGATTTAGGGGACTTTTATAGGGGATATTAAGGGGGATACCAGGAGGTTAGAGTATCGCTCATGTTGTGATAGGGTTTAAGGTTTAACGTTCAGGTGTCTTCTTAGACGGGGCTACCGAGGGTTACATGGAGTCTAGGGTTAAGGCGCCAATTTTCTTGTCATTGGGATAGCGGAGAACCAGATAGAAAATCAACTGCCAAATGACTTCCAAACAGGGTTTATATGAGGCTTTTGAAAATTGTATGGACCCATCAAATTTACTAGAGCTTTGAAACATGTTAAAACTACAGCTGCATATGTAAGGACTATAGGGGAAGATATTGGCAAATTCTCAGGCTTTTGCATTACCTCCCGCTGAGCAAATACGAGAACGGGAACCGAGCCTAGCTCAAGAGCAAGATTTGCCGGAACCCAAAACCTCTAAGGGATTTGGAACCCCAGTAGAAATTATAATTTCAGGTAAATATTAGGATTCTAGGTAACAGAAATTAAAAAGTAT
>CAJNIZ010011528.1:0-10876 GCA_905231905.1 Symbiodinium pilosum | reverse complement strand
GCGCGACCACAATATGCTAGGGTCAGCGCGAAGGTAGGTGTCTTGTGAACGAACCCACCGCCGGGCACGTCCAGGGTGTGTATGCGCCGAGGCATGTCCTACGGCCGGGCCGGGTGACGTCACGTACTGATCCCGAGGGTTCTGGTGCATCTTGCCTAAACACTTAACTAATTACGCTGGTACAAGCCGCTTACCAAACTTCAGTGCAGGTGCCCAGTCCACCCCCTGACCCCCACAGATGGTAGCTCTGCATGGTTTCTTGTTTTTACTTTGGGTGAAGAGTACTTGGTGAGGAACGGAGGGTGGGCTGCAAGGTCTTTGTGAGAGTCGGGTTGTTTTTCGTTGGGAGACAGAAGGGGCAGCTAAGTAAACACCCAACTGACTGACTGACTGACTGACTGACAAGTTCCCTGGTTACCTTTCTCCAAGCGCCGGCTTGAAATTCGCGGATATGGGGTCCCCGAGCTACGCCGCAGTCCTCCTCGACCAGTTTGCTGATAGGTGCGTTGCTGGGTTTAGGGCAGCTCGGGGCAAACCCCAAAACCTGTTGATGTGCTAACGTCACCCCAAAGCCTGGGGATGGAGCCCAACGAACTTTGGAATCACCTTACATGGGACCCCATCATTGCGGAGCAAGTTGAAACCGTACTGGCCCATGACCCGGATTTTTTTGAACATGAACTCAATCATCTTGCGCACGCGGCCCAAAGCAATTTTGATTCGTTTCCTGGTCCGTCGTCTCGTAAACGCGAGTTTGCCTCCCCTAAGAACTCTCTTCCCAGTCCGGGTCTTTCGCGCTGTCAAAGACGCAACGAAAACAGACGCAACCATCGTGCCCAATGCCGTTTGGCTAAGCGCAAAACTGCCGCAAACTTGCCTGCTTCAGGGCCTCGGCGGGCTACAGGCTTAAGAAGAAAGGACAACTGTTAATTGGCGCATGGAACACACGGGGATTAGGGGCCCCTAAAGGGGAGGATCCCGAAGGTAAAATCAAAGCGTTGTTCGAACTGATATACGACAGAAAATGGAGCGCGGCCCTCCTCACTGACTTGAGATTTCCGGAAAGTGGTTGTTGTGATATCCAGGTTCATGGGTCTAACTGGTTGTTGGTTCACGAGGGTCGCGTAGGAGTAGCTCTTAGTCCGTTCCTGGCGGCGCGTTGGCGGGCGGGAGGCTCCATCACGGTTCGTTCTCAGGGGTGGTACGATGGCATCAGGGCGTTCGGGTTGGCTCTGCCTGCCGAAGGTTGGAGGCCAGGCTTTCTCTTGGTCCCGGTATACGCCCCGCTGGTGCGTAATACTACTCTGGAGCAACGCGATTCCTTTCGTGAGCAACTAAGTAATATTTTGGATCACTCCTCGTCGCGTCGTCGTTTGATCGTGGGGGGGGATTTCAATGGGGAAGTGGGGGCTACCAAAGACGGGGAATGGAAACACATTATGGGACCCTTCGGGGACTCCCGCAGGACTAAGGGTGGTGAAGAACTCCTTCAGTTTTGCGAGCAGGAACAGTTAGCAATTGCAAACACGTACACTAGGCAGAAACACAAGGCCACGTGGTTTCACAGTAGGTGGGGCACGGCCCACGCACTGGATCATTTTTTGGTTCGCACATTTGATCGACGTTGGGTCGCCACGGTCACCGCAATTCACTTCGCCAGTTCGCAGCAGCATACGTGCCGGTCAAAATTCGGTCGCCCATCAGAGTTCTCCTCGGCACCATGGTTACAGTGTACTGATCATGATCCCGTTGAGCTTTCCTTTAGAACCGGTAAGGATTAGTCCGGGGAGGCAAAGGTTAAGACACAAACTTCCCCCCGCCCGGACGTGCTCCGTTTTATGGGATGTTCTACAGAAGCCACTCAGTTAAGAACCCAATACGCCGAGACTGTTACTCAGGAGCTCGAAGCAGTATCAGGTACTCAGTTGGATTGGGATTTGGTAGCTACTGTCATGAAAAAAGCCGCGTTTCGGGTTGTAGGCCCTACCCCACCTCGTCACCTCAAACCATGGCTCCAAGGAAAGGAAAATGAACTTCACCAATTGGAAGCTAATATTCACCAGTTGGAAGTCCAACTCCGGGCAGCTAGGCGTCAGGGAAGTTCCACTGTTGACCACTTACAATCAAAGCGCCGTTGCGCTAGCTCAGAGTTGCGGACTGCAAAACGTAGATGGGAGGCGTCTTGGTGGGATGATTTAGCTGCTAAAGCCAACACCGCGGGTGATTCCGGGGATGATTATGCGTTTTGGCAAATTTGCAAACAACTTGGTTTTCGGGAGTCGACACGGAGTCGTACAGGATGTAAGAGAACTTGTGCCAACTTGGACCAAGAAAGAGCGGCGTGGAAAACCTTCTTAAGTGGAATACAATCCGGGGAAGGGGCAGTTGATGAGTCTGTTTGGGAATCGGTTCCGGCAGCAACCCACACCCACGAAACTCTTGCTAATCCGCTCAGCAGAGCGGAGTTCGACGAGGCGTTGCGCAAAATGAAATTTGGTAAGCGAGGAGGTATTGACGATGTCACTGTTGAACTTATCCGTTTCGGTAGCTCCCCATTGAAGGACGCAGTGTTTCAGGTTGTAACAGACATGTGGAATAGTGCCAGTACTTCAACCAATGGCTTAGAGGCAGATAAGTGGTCCTCATCATCCAAGACGGGAGTTTGTATCCCTATGTTCAAAAATAAGGGATCCAGGGAAGATAAGGCCAATTATCGTAATTTGGTGATGTTGTCTGTGTCTGCTAAACTAGTGGCTAGGGTGGTTGCCAGCAGACTCAGCGATTGGGGGGAAACATGGTTAGCAGAAGAGCAAGATGGGTTTAGGCCACGAAGGGGCATCGACGACATGCAACAGTTTATTCGTCGAGTTCTCGAGGAAGTCTCCGTGGCAGCAGCACCAGCGGCCATTGGACTCACATGTTTTGACATAGTGCGCGCGTACACCAGGGTATGTAGGGTTGCGCTTTGGCAACTATTAACCCGCCTAGGAGTACCGCAACCTTTCCTCAAAATACTAAAAGCCCTCCATGAGCATACCACATCTCAGGTTTTCGTCCATAACGGCTACTCTGAGGCCTGGCTTACAGATCGCGGTCTCCGGGAAGGCTGCCCTTCCTCCCCAGTTCTTTTTTCTATTTTTCACCATGCCATCATGTGTACCTTTCGGGACCGCAGGGCCGAGGCAGCTTCCACTAGCTCTGCAGTACCGGGATTGGTCTGGAATTTTAAAGTTGATGGTCGTGTCACCAATTCCTCTCGAGGTGTGCGATCCGTCACTATCGGGGATGTAGAGTTTGCAGACGACACAGCTATACTAGGTTGGCAGGATGAACTCATCGCAGCAGAAAAACTGTTCGTCCAAACTTTGCAGGACTGGGAACAGCAGGAGCACCCAGGTAAAAGGGAAAAATTGGCTATCGTGCCCGGAGGTCGCGGTGTTACGGAGGTCCTTAATCAATTTGAAGCCAGGGTTTTGAAGCATCTAGGGGCCACGCGTCGGGATAGCGCGGATCAGTGGACTGAAACCAAAAAAAGGGTCCAAGCAGGATTCTTTGCAGTTAAGCGTATAGCCCAATACTGGTCATTAGGTACAGAAAGGGGAAGGGGTAAGAGCGCAGGGCTAGCCACAGCCCGCAAACTGAGAGTAATGCGCTGTGTCTTAGAAGGTACATTGTTAGCTTGCTGTAAAACAAGGGTTTGGAGTCTCGCGCAAGAGCGTAAGGCCAACCAGGTTCTGGCTAGGGGTATTAGAAGATGTTTGGGTCTGGATCGCTTCAACATGCGAGAATTTGGATATTCAGACGAAGCCTTGCGTCATATGGTACAATGGGATCACTTCACCACTCTCCTTCATCGCACTGTTCTTAACTGGGTCGGTCACGTTGCACGCATGGATTGCAATCGCCTCCCCAAAATTGCTCTATTTGGCTGGCCTGAAGAGCTGGAAGAGCATCGGTCTTGTAGGCAAACCTTTCCGATGTGGGTGCAATGGCTGTTGTCCAAATATAACATTCCTGAAATGGATTGGTTTAGGCTCGCGCAGAAACCTACCCGCGTCTGGATTCAAACAATAAATGAGGCTTTACCACGCCATCGGCCCTCAGCCCTTCAAACAAAGAAAATCAGCCTTTGGCGGCCAGGCGAGCCCACCCTTCAGTGGTCCCCGAATCGTACTAACTCCACATCCTGTGCCAGTTCCGCCATGCCCCCGCCTAATCCCTTGCAGTGCCCTGTCTGCCCCTTTGTGGCGTCGTCAGCTCGAGGTCTTCAAGTTCATTACGACGGGGAACACGCGGTACAAGGAGGTAATGTTACCACAGTTCAGGTGGGTAGTTGTCCCTTGTGTCACCAAGCTTTCGTTCATGTTAGGGACAAAAAGCGACACAAATGTCCTAACAAACCTCACGCTCTTGACGATCTTGCTAATATGAGGCAATACCCCACCGCCCCAACAATACCGGCCGTCCCAGTGGCCTCAGTAGAGGTTTGGCGCATTTTCACGGATGGTGCAGGCCCCCAAAAAGGAGTTACTAACACAGCTGGTTGGGGTGTCGCCATCTGGGAGGACTCCTCTTCCGCCACATCGCCAACCTTCGAGTTGTTCGGACCGGTTTGTATTTATTCCAGCGAAAACAGATGGATAGGAGCCGAATCACACACTAATAATGTAGGGGAACTTTCGGCCATGGTGGAGGCGTTACTTTGGCTCGAAGCAGAAGCCCCGGGAAACGATACTGTGCCCGCAGTCATTTATTACGATTCCACGTATGCCTTCAATGCTATTACAGGCCAGTTTCAACCGGAAGCAAACACCGATCTTGTTTTCAAGGCCAGGAACATTTTGTCACGGGTACGCCACAAGCGCGCCATTGAATTTGAGTATGTTAAGGGACATTCGGGTAACCCAGGCAATGACCATGCGGATAGGCTCGCAGGCAAGGGTTCGAAAGGGCAACAGTCCACCCAGTCAGCTCGGTGGCTCATACCGCTCAAGGGCCCGCCGCCGGTAAATCCTTTGCTAGTGGATCATTGTTGGCGTTGTGGTGTTGTGTATTCCGGTCCTTCGTACGCAAGACAACTGGCGGGGCACGAGGCCTACTGTAAAATTGAAGGTGCACCCCCTTCACACATACCCTGTAGGAATAATTGCGGCAAGCAGTTTCCCTGGAAGTTTGCTAATGCCCAGCACAAAACCCGCCATCACGCCCGCGAGCTTCGCAATCTTCATGAGAAAATTTGTAGAGGCTCCCCAGAGCTGAATGCCATTTGCCCGTTCTGTGACAAACGCTTCCCGCAGGAGTGTTCGGACGAATACCTTTTGTCTCATCGTGCCTCCTGTGATTCTCGCCCCCCAGACGCCCCATCTCTGTCTTCCATGTGGAAGTGCTCAAAGTGTCAAGCCCGGATTCCTACTGCTAAAAAGAGCTCACACACGTATACTTGCCGTGGGTCAGCTCAAGCTAATAAAACCTGTCAGAAATGTAAAGCGGTCTTTCAAACGGCGGACTGCCGCTCGGCCCACGAAAATACTTGTCGAGGCACGGAACAGGCAAATCGCACATGCAATCGATGCAACAAGGTCTTCTCTCGAATCGGGGCTCGTGTCACACACGAAAAGGCCTGCGGCCGCTGAAAACTACACCTCGTCATCGATCGGCCCGTTTTGTGCTCACACGCTTGGGACGTTACGGTCCTGCTTGTCAGGAGACCGTGTCCCCCCGCCCCCCGTCTCTGGCCCCAACGTGGCGGAGGTCCTGCTTGTCAGGAGACCACCGGGTGCTTGTCACCGGCCGTGCGGGTTGGCCTAGCTTCGTCTCGTGTTCTTCGTTCATCGAGTCCTGTTTTGTCTCGCCGTAGTCCACAGTCTATAGTCAGTATGTTGTGCTGATGGTCCCAAACCTTGGTTTCTCTCTCTTGCTCTTCTTGGGGGAGGTATCAGAATCCAACCATGGGTCTCTGGTCTCGGCCAGCGTCAGCATCAGGGGGATTGGACTAGGGAAATAGGAGTTCCGGACATTGATCACTGAATTTCTGTTTTTCCTTTTTCTTTTTAGTTTGGTTGTTTTGTATTTTTGTCGGCTCAGTAGTGCGCAAATCGCAGATTCCGTTGTTGTGAGCCCTATGATTTTTCTGGGATTCCTTCTTTGGTTTTATACGCAATACGACGGTTACTGTGCGGCTGAAGAGGATGAGTCTACGGGTTCTGCCCTGACAGGCTGAAGTTCCTCACGCTCTCACGGACTCTCGAGGTGAGTATGCGAATGGCTACGAGGACATACCGCTAAGGACTTGGGTAACTGTTAGGTAAGGAAACCAAACCGTGATCCGGGAAAGTTCTTGCTCAAAGCCCCCAACTGCTTAAGCGACGGTAGCTTCGTGACCCGTTCAACATGGATGCTCCCTCCATGGATTCTAGGGTGGAAAGGCTAGAGCTCCAGTTTTCAGAGTGGCAGTCGGTGCTACGTGTGAGAGCGCAAGGGCTGACGTCATTGCAAACCAGGGCAGCGGACATGGACAAAGACCTTTGGAAGATGAAGAATCAACTAGGATCTCTGTGCTGGCCGGATGTTGAAAGGGCATTAGGCGACAGTCAGCCTCCCGAAAGATTGGCTACCCTCAAGGCTGAATTTGTACAGGTCTTTGACGCAGAACATGATCTTATCGGGGTGTTTCCTGTTGGTGCACAGCTGCACCAGGCAGCTGTGTTTGATATACGCTATAGGCCTAGCTTGAATGGATTTAGAGCCAATACGTTGGTTAAGACCCACCTTGGGCCGGCACTCAAGGCCACCGGTAGCCATGTACAGTTTTGGGTGCCCTTGTCGTCAGCCGAAAACCAGAAACGTAGAAAGAGGAAGGCCTCTAATCCTCCAGATGCCCCTGAGGCAACTGCTAAATCTAGGTCTGCTCCGCGTAGGGAAGTTGCTCCACGTAGCAATGCTGCTCCGCGTCGCGGCGATAATGACCGCCGGCGCTAATTCTCTTGGGCCTATGTTCAGCGGTAGCATCCTGGGCGGCGGGTTTTCCTGGTCCCCTGTGGGGTTTTTGGCCGCCCGGGTTTTCGATGCTCGTTTTGCGCTGATGTAACGGCACTCTTGCTGACGTTGATGGGTGTCCGGCGAAAAGGTCCCGCAAGGGACTAGTTCTAGTCGTCGCCCTACCCTCTCTTCTTGTTTTATTTTTGTTGTAGATGGGTTTTGGGTGTTGTGCTGTGTTGACTTATTATGTTGTCCCACTTTGCCCCATATAAGAGGGACTTCGCCCGCTGGCGCCGTGAGGTGTTGGCCAAAAAGGTCCAGTTAAAACAAATTACTGTTCTAGCCCAACCCCTCTCTGCTTGTTTTATTTGGGTTCCCAGGCGGGATTTTTGACTAGCTTGCCGGCGATCATGTTTATCGATTCTAGGGCTCCTGTTTTTCCTCGTTGGTGTATTAGGTAGCCGTGGTTCACTCTGTTCTGAGGATAGTGCTTTTGAGACGGCCTTCTCTCTGGTTGGTTCCCTTCCTCCCTCTCCATCTTCCTCTTGCCCTTGAGCCCATCTACCTATCTAGGAATGTGGTAATTTTGGACTGCATCTTTTTTTTCCCTAAAGGAGCCAGGCCGGAGGTCTCTACAGGCCGCAATCCTGGAGCGACGACGACGATATGGGGTCCCCGTTGTTGGTCCCGTCCTGGCGGTGGTCCTGCTTGCAGGAGACCACTGGGTGCTTGCACCGTCCGCGCGGGGTGGCTGTCGGCGTCGGTTCATTCTTGTCATATAGTGTTTTTCCTTTCGTTATCTCGTGGGGGGTACCTTCGTCCTTCGTCGTTCGTCTGCTGCTCCCTTCCTGGTCGGGGCTTTACGGCCCCGCTTGCGGGAGACCGCGCTCCATTCACCGCCTGTCTCCGGTCCCTCCGTGGCAACGGTCCTGCTCGCAGGAGACCGTTGGGTGCTTGCACCGTCCGGCCAGGTCGGCTTTTACTCCGCCCTCGCGTTCTGCGTGTCCCTTGTCACGTCCTGCCATGCGTGCCCGTGGTTTGTCTTACTTCGTCGTGTTCAACCCCACAGACAAAGACAATACATTGAGTCCTGGGGCCATTGGAATAGGATACCGCTCTCCTCATCGGGGTTTCTTTTTCTCCTTCTCAGGGCCTTCCCTTTTCAAATGTTATGCGGAAGTGAAAATGTTTTGGTATAATTCTGAAGAGAATTCTGATGAAAACTCTGCAAGTCTTGGCCACCTGTGGTGTTGAGCTGATGGAATTTCTTTGGCTTGATGTAGAAGACAAGTCCCACAGCGCAGAAACCACACAGTAGTTCAAGTCATGATTCACGTTGTGTTTTGGTTGTTGCAGCAGTGACGATGTTAGGCATTAGCAGGTTCCCCGCGCTTTTTTTCTCAGAGGTTGTTTGCTGTTGATTCTTTGTTTTTTTGTTGCAACACTGTGGTGACCGCAAACGCGTGAGTAGTCTGTATCATGGCACGGGAGGTAATAGGATGATCATTTACAGTTCCAGATCAAAGAGATGTGAGTCTGTACTGGGGGCGGTTGCTCTGTACGCTACACCTCCATTCTGAGCAGTCGCAACCCACAAGCGTATGGAGGTCATGCAACAGATTGATGATGGATTCAGCAATTTCCATGCTGACTTTCGATCTCTTCCTCGACAACACGATTATCTGGATGAAGACAGTTCTTAGGTCAGGACTGAAAAGTTTTGCTGGTTGCCACCATGCCCGCCAGCTTTGCAGAGCCCAAGCCATAATCGGTAGCCCCTGCTTACATCCCCTGTGTGTGCAACATGTCCGAACCCAGAGTCACTATGCGTCTTGAGCGCTTGGACGACTCAGTGTCGGACTGGACTGCGGTGTGCCGGATCCGTGCAGACGGACTCCAAGCACTGTCAGAGAAAGCCAAGGATTTGATGAAGGGGGCCCGGGAATTGTGGCGGCTCAAACAAGAACTGGGGAAAGTGGTATGGGTAGATCTTGAGCCCGCGTTGAAGCAAGCAATCGATGATCCAACCAGGTTGGAAACTATTGCTGCCGAGTTCTTCCAAGCATTTTCACAGGAGAGTCATATTCAAGGAATCTTCGGCGTTGGGGCAAGTGTGGAGGAGGCGCGTACACTCGATCTAAAATTCAGACCCAGCCTCGCGGCCCTAAGGGCACATGCACTTATCAAGCATCATGTGGGGCCGGCGCTTAAAAAAACGAATTCTCCCGTCCAGCTTTGGGTCCCGCTTAGCAGTGGGGAGTCCAAGCGTAAGCGTAAGAGACAGGAAAAAACGGACCCTAATGCCCCCCATCCCAGAGCTAGGAACGCGCCTTTCAAGGAGAAGTCCGAATCACATCGCCAAAGGCGTGGTGGTGATGGACGCCGCTCTAGCTAAGCCCCGGTGTAGGATGTTCTTGGTGCGGTAGCTGGTTCCCGTCCTGACCTCAGATTTTGGTTTCCGTCCTCCGGACGAAGGTGGAAGTAGCTGGGGCCGGGCGAGGGGGACAGATTTTGTGCCGCCTTTTTCCATACGTCCGAACTCAAGCATGCCCAGTGCAGCAAAGACAAAATATCGGAGAGCCTTCCCTTTCCTGCAAGTGCACGTGTTCGCATCCATGCCGGTGACCAGTTGTGCAGTTACATGCTCACATTCATGTTCTCTGTCATATGCCTGTCAGTGCAATTTTATCCTACAGGCTATCTGGTAGGCAAGGTTATCCTGGAGCAGCAAGTGCGTGTCAACACAGTTGTCTTGACGGCATTCCTTACTCGGCAGACATGTAGTGGCAGGTTTTTCCCCTCTTCCCGTACTAAAGGGTTCCGATACGATCTTTGTCTTCCCAATGGCTGTTGAAGGTTTTTTTTCTGCCCTTCCCCCTGTCTTCTTAGGCTGTTTAACTAGTCTTCTGGTCATCTCGCTTCCCCACGAAAATCTTTTCGCAGTTGTGTAGATGTTTGGATGTTTTGAACGACCCTCTCTTTTGCTTATATGGGGTGTCGCATCGTTGTGGCATGTTTTTCCCTTGGAATCTAGGTTGAATAATGCTAGTTGACAGCGAAGACAAGTGGCGATACACTTGTCCTGACCGCTTCGGCTTGCTAGGAAGGTCCTGTTAGGAGCTCAAGCCCTGCATTCCGGTGCGCAGTGAGTGCTAAAGGTTTCCTCCTGCTTCTTCCCTGGTTATTTGGGCCGTTTGGCTAGCCTTTTGGTCTCATCTTTTCTCGTGACGTCATTTCCTCGTTTCGTATGCTAGTTTAAGGATGCCTCAACAGACCCTCTCTTTTGATTATATGGGGTGGTTCAGTTGAGGTTTTACTCCCCTGCCTCGTTCTTGTGTCCTCTTTCTCCCTCCTTTCTCCCACCCTCTCAGGGCCCAGAGTGATGAGCTGTTTGCCGGGTGCTCGTGGGTGAAGTGAACCTGCTTTCCAGGAGCCAGGCTGAGGGTCTTATCAGGCCGCCACTCAAGACCGACGACGATATGGGGTCCCCAGTCGCCACCCGTTGCTGGTCCCGTCCCGGCGGTGGTCCTGCTTGCAGGAGACCACTGGGTGCTTGCACCGTCCACGCGGGGTGGCTGTCGGCGTCTGTTAATTCTTGTCATATGGAGTTGTCCTTTTCGTTATTTCGTGGGGGGGTACCTTCGTCCTTCGTCGTTCGGCTGCTGCTCCCTTCCTGGTCGGGGCTTCACGGTCCCGCTCGCGGGATCCACTCACCGCCTGTCTCCGGTCCCTTCGAGGCAACGGTCCTGCTTGCAGGAGCCGTGGGGTGCTTGCACCGTCCGGCCAGGTCGGCTATTGCCCTTCGCTCTCGTTTCTGTTTTACGTGTCCCCTTGTCCTGTCCTGCCATGCATGTGTCCCGTTGGTGAGCCGTTACGTGGCATGTTTTATTTTGTCATG
>CAJNIZ010011527.1:0-10878 GCA_905231905.1 Symbiodinium pilosum | reverse complement strand
GCATTTGAGATTCGCCTCTGAACTGTAATCGTCAAGCTATCGATCTCGAAGGTGCCATGAACACGGCACTGCAGCGCACTAGGATTGCAGAAGAAGCCATTCGCAATATTCATATCATCAACTCTGAAACCCGTTTTCAGATTCTTGAAGCTACCTGTGAACACCTGACAGTTCGCGCAAATAGACTAGCTACTAAGATTGCAGAGTTTGAGAGGCTGCTCAGTGTTCACAGGATTTCCTGAGGCCGAGGAAAGTCACATCCTCAGATCAATAGCTGAAGTCTGACCCTGCACACTTGCCAGGGATCTCACAGGAGTAAGGCACACTTTGCAAGTGCCAAGCTCAGAGTGAACTGCACAGCTTTCAGACGGCGTGGCTTGTGCAAACTCCGCCAGGCCAACAGCTAAGGCAGGACCTGTGAGGGCACGTTCGGTAGAAGCTCAGTCTCTTTCAAGCCCTCTTCTGCTTCCGTTTTAGGTGGGAGAATTTCGCGAACGTTTTCAGTGAAGCTTGGAGGCTTGAAGAAAGGACCAAAGAAGTGTGCAGCTTTCTGCAGGTTGTGTTACCCTCTTGGACAAAGAGTGACCGCGTTTGACTCTGAGTGAGAAACTTGAATTATTCATTAAATATCTTTGATGAATATTATTTGAAATTTTTGCCGGTCCGTTCGAAAGATAATGCCAGGTCCCCTTGCTGCTGGACAAGCCCCTGTACACCAGCCCGTGCAAAGGTTAATCTATGTCAGGTCCTTGCTGGTCCGTCTATGTCGGGTCCTTTGCAGGTCCCTGTCTACGGGACGCAGGTGTCCTCACGCGCTGCCATCTTCTGCAGGTCCCTGAAACGGGTTCCTGCAGAGGTCTTTTTGGGCAGGTCTCCTGCTGTTGGACGGGTCCCTGTCCACTGGCCAGTGCATAGGTCCGTCTAGGCAAGGTCCTTTACAGGTCCCTGTCTACGGGTTGCGCCAGGTCCTTGATTCTAGGCGCCAGTCCTTAATTTTGGGCCCCAGGTCTTTAATTCAAGGTCCCAAAACCTTAACTTTATTTAGGTCCCAGGCTCTGATCCTTAATTTTAGGTCCCAGGTCCTTAATTTTAGGTCCCAAGTCCTTAAATGTAGATCCCAAATCCTTAATTTTAGGTCCAGGTCCTTAATTTTCGGTCCCAAATTTGGGGTCCCAAATCCTGAATTTTGGGCCCCAAATCCTTAATTTTCAAGCCCATTTTAAGATCTGGGTTCTTAATTTTAGGTACCAGGTCCTTAATTTTGGATCCCACATCCTTAATGATACGTCCCAACTCCTTAATTTCAAATTTCTGGACCCCACATCCTGAAAACCCAACGCCCCCCTAAACCCCAGACAGTTGGCCAGTACAGAGGCCCTTCTATGTCAAGTCTTTTGCAGGTCCCTCCCTGTCTACGGGTCGCGCCAGGTCCTTGATTTTAGGCGCCAAGTCCGTAATTTTAGGTCCCAGGTCCTTCATTTAAGATCCAGATCCTTTAACTTTAGGTCCCAGGCTCTTAATTTTAGATCCCGGATCCTTAATTTTAAGTCCCAGTCCTTAATTTTTCGTCCCAGATCCTAAAAACCCTACAGGCTGCAATTTGCAGTATTCGTAGCCCTTGAAGAGCCGCCCCCCAAAAAAACAACTTGAGGTCCCGGGCTCTTAATTTTAGATCCCAAATTCGGATCCTTAATTTTAAGTCCCAGGTCCTTAATTTTAGGTCCCAGGTCTTTAATTTTTGGTCCCAAACATTTAATTTTAGTTTCCAAATCCTTAATTTTTAGTCCCAGATCCTAAAAACCCTGAAGGCTGCAATTTGCAGCATTCGTAGCCTTCCAAGAGCCGCCCCCAAAAAACCAACTTTAGGTCCCAGGCTCTTAATTTGGGCTCCAAGATCCTTAGTTTTAAGTCCCAGGTCCTTAATTTTAGTTCCCAGGTCCCTAATTTGAGTTTCCAAATCCTTAGTTTTTGGCCCCAGATCTTAAAAACCCTAAGGCTGCAATTTGCAGCATTCGTAGCCTTTGAAGAGCCGCCCCCCCAAAAAACCAGGACCAACCCCAAAAAACTAGGACCAACCCGATAAAAAAACAAGGACAAACCCGACAAAATTTGTTTGGGGTCCAACGAAGTGTTTGTCCATGTTTTGCACTTGGGTGGGTCCCGGTGGGGCTGCCGCAGCGCTTCTCTTGTTGTTCTTTGAAGTTGTTCTTTTAAGCGAACACAATGCCTTGATTTAAAGGTCTTCAAAAACCTGACATGCCGTGGTTGTAAGGAGATTTCTCAGAGCAAGGGTCAGCCATGATTTCAAGGAAACGTAGAAAGTTCTTCACGAAGCATCGAAATTTGTTGTAAGGAATTTGATCAACAGCTTTTTGTGAACTCGCTTCCTCCGGTCCCCTTTCGTCCTTGTAACCAACCCCAATCCCATTTTTGTATTGGGATTGAAAAATAATTTCAGGGGGTACGGTTGGTAAAAAAACGGTTCCTAGGGTGGGGTTGGGTTTTGGAAACAAGTTTGGAAATATTCCGGGGATGGAAATCAATCATGCCCAAGGACGATATACTCGTCAAACTTTTTGTTGCAACATTGCCCGGGTGGATGCCACGAACATTCAGGTTCCGGTTGTGTTGCAGAGTTTTGTTTTCACAATCGTTGCAGTTTTTTGGAAAATTGCAAGTGCTGTTTTTCCCTTGCTCCAACACATTTTTACGCTGAGCCTGCATTTCTTCCATCTTACAGCATGTCCAAGTAACGGTGAACCAATGCTTTTAGCATTACAGCCTTTGTTTGCAGCATGGAAAATGCGAGTCCGCAGATTTGCCCGTTGTTCGTGAAATTCTGCTGTGCGAATCTTGTCGTGTTTTTCTTTCTAAATTTGTGTACGCAACACCAGGCAAAATCCGTTCTAATTTCCCCGAGCATCCCTTTCCTGCTCCATTCTTGAATTTGCAAACGTTGGAGCCAATATTTCGACAACTTTTTGTCATCTAGATCCGTTGCATGAGATGCGGAGCTCGAAGCTTGACTCTGGTTTAGGCTTCATAACATTCTTGGCTTGGTTTTGGGTGAGAAGTTCGCATTCAGAGTAAACGCATGATGTTGGCACGTGGAGCATGGTACAGAGTAGAGTGTAGTTCTCCACCTGATGGGTGTTGTTGAGGTCATATCATGGCATGATGATCCAGGGAGCCCCAAGGCATCAAACTTAATTATTCTGCAGCAACCTTCAAAGAACACAAAGACGCCGATTCGATGGATGAGGCACATTGGCTGACAGCTCGTGATGATGCAGCAGTCTCTGCTGAGATTTCGCAGGTGAACAGCAAAGAACCTGTTCCCGAATCTCAACAGAAGTCTGCCAAGGCCCGTGGCAAACAAGCTCCCCCTCCATTGGTATAGACACAAGACCCAAAGCCCTCAGTTTGAAGCCTCACGAACCTTGGATTTCTTACATCCCATTGAGGTGTTTAAAACGGCTTAGGGCTTTCTTTCCTGTAGTCCCAGGAATGTTGGGACGTGCGAGGCCTAGCCTTGGCTACCATATGACTACCCTTCTTGTAAGCGACCTGCCTGTATCGAGTAGGGCTTGTACGCAACAAGTATGACAAGTTCAACTGTCAGCCAGCAAGCTGTGGCAGTCACAGGAAGTGGCAGCGGATGGAGCAACTTTGCACTCAATGCAGGCAGAGGAGGAGAAGGTACCTGTTGCGTCCATCTCGCACTCAGCACACGGAATCGAATTTGGCGTGTGGCAGGAGCTGTCCAGATTTCAGGCTAAAAGCAAAGCACGAAGGAAAAACAGACAGAAACGGATCCAGTGACTTGGTGGCTAGCAATCCTGATGAATCCTCTATTGCCTTAGATTTAGAGTGTTGATACGTTTTGATCATGTTGACTTGCCAACCTCAGGTACCAGTTCATGTTCAAGGATGCTGCCTCAATCGCAGCATATGCCAGCATTGCGACACCAACATCCTGTGTGATGCATGCGCTCTGAGGCTGGAGCATTCGTGATCATGCTGACCGTTGTCATGATTACCAAAAAGTTTCAAGAGTGGTTCGCGTGCTCAGGATTTCGTACCAGCAGCATCCGCAGACTTGTGTAGCTTCAGGTATAAAGGAGGCAGCAACCCTTCAGAAGCAGTTAAGGCGGGCACACGTCTGACCATGCGCAAGATGGTTGCAACCTTGCACAGGCTCCGCCGGCTGGTGCCAATGGCGGATATCTTACACAGCACCTGAAATTGCGCAAGTACGGAAGGAACTAAGCAGAAATGTGGTGCTGCAGGTGAACTTTGAGCCTGCGAGGTGTGAGAGGCTGTCAGGTTTCACCATGGAAGAGCACATCAGATGTGCCTGGTAATCACCCAAATCTACGGTTGCTTTCTGGTTCTTGTGACCGCATCGTTGTTAAGACAAAAGCAGCGAACGCAGCGACTGGACGGCCAGTCAGTCTTGCTTCGTGGGATTGTGTTGGAACGCTTTGTCAGGTCACTTCTTGTGTAGGCAGGGCTTCTTGCCGGCAGGGCTGCAAACAATGCATGCTTTCCTTCGGCTTTTTCCATGGCAAGTTAGCCAAGGAAAGCCTGTCCAAGTATCAAACACACTATAGATGTTTTCTAACATGAGAAATGTATACAATGGGTCACTTTTTGCTTCCGCATGCACCCCTCGTGCTAGAACAAATTGTTGTGTGCAGCCAGGATACACGCATGTCCCGTCCGTCTCTTCTTGTCGTGCGCATCACTCATTCAAAGGCACATGACTTGTACGGTCGCCATAAATAGGGATGGCGGCATAATTGACAGGGACGTGTCGTGTTTTTGGTCTTCAGTTGTGTGGTCTGCTGTTAGCAGTTTGTTGGGCAGGGATCTTAACTATTATCGACGTGAGGCCACCAAACAAATCTGAGTTCGCTTTTGTGCTGCTTTCATCTGCAAAGCTGTCGCATGGTGTGAGCAAGGTCACCACCTGAATCACACGAACCAAGGACATGTGCTCTACCCGACAGTCAATAGGGGCGCTCAATCCAACCATCAGAATCCTTGAAAGAGACTTGCTAACATCCACTAGCGTCGCTGCCAAGCATGTATTCAGGAAACACGGTGCGGGCGAGTAAAATCGACAATTTGGTCTTGCAACTCTGCTGACCGCCTCACGTGTTCCACTCAACACGACGGCTGACAAAAATCCCAAATGCGAGAACATATCATGGGAAATCTAGTCAAGGAATTCTGGTATGAACCTGACTACTGATCCTGTTTTGCTCGCCTCTCTGCACCAGGTCCACACGGTGCCAGATACTTGTTTTTGGGTGGCGACGCCTGGTTGGTGGAAGGGCGGTTTGAAACCTAATTCGTTGCCCTTGCGGAGTTGTCCAAGTGAAGCATGTGAAGCGCTTACTCTATTCATTATGACGACATCCCTTTCCCATGCAGCACTTACTCAATGCAGCTCATGCTTGGCTTTCATGGTAGCGTTTTTTGAAGTTGGGCCTAAATGTTGCTGGACCAGAAGTAAACGGAATTGGTGACATAGACAACAGCAAGGATGAAACCATGCACAATGCACGCCAATGCGATGTGACGTGTGTTTGGCACATACCTGGAGGATAAGAGCGAGCTTCTCCGATCATTGTTCTCCAAGAGACGTGCTGTCCACCTGCAACATTTGAAAGTAACCCTTCCCCTGCGCATGTCACACACACATGAAACTGGCACATCCTATCTTGATAGACGGATCTCTGTGACTGTTCGCAGTCCTGCCACGCACCGAACAGAAGAAAAAGCTGGACTACGCCGCCGCCCTCCTCGCTGATCATTTGATAGGCTCGTGACAAAGTTGCGGGCGGTCCAGGCAGGGAATACCCCAAGGCCCGAAACCAGACTGGGGGCTAAACCACAACTACGATGAAGGGTGGGCAGTATGATATTTTCAAACCACGGGGCAAACAAAAACTCTGAGGTCATCCAGCTTGGACCGACAGGAACGTCGCGGACGACACAAAGAGTGGATTGGTCTACGGGAATCTGACCCAAAACGCCCCGGGATCCGCGTGACTGTCGACAGTTTCCAAAATTGACAGGAATCCCAGGATTTAAAAGACACGACAGCTACACGGATTGCGACCCCGACCCCCAGGATCCCTGTGACTGTCCAGATTTGGCAGGTGGAATATTTTTTGATTAGGTGTTAATTTGTTGATTTCCATTTTTTGAATACAATTTTGTAATGACTCATTCGCACGCCACCTTGCTGCCAAGTCTGGATCGAGGGCAACCTGCACACGCCCTTCGTGAGCCAAGAGCCAATCCAGGAATCCAAATCTCAACAGCCGTCCTCAGGGAACCTAACATCATTTTGCAGTTCAACTTTTTTCTCTTCATATCGTGGGCAAGTTCGATTTATGTCGTGTCCTCCGGGCCGCGCGTGTTCCAGATTCCAGGTACTTCTAACAACCACGAGATTTTCATTTTACGCTTGAGTCAATACCCAGCAGATGTTTTGCAACATGCACGTTTTTCACGTTGCTTTGCTTGGCGCTGCTTGGCCAAGCGCTCTTCCGCTGGGCCATGACGTTTGTTTGCATTTCGTGCTTGGCACCGAGTACGGTTCAAGTCTAACTGGCGCAGCTTTTGACCCACCTTGGGGTGTTTGTTTGTGCGAGAAGGCAAATGGAACTCGGCAAAGCTCAGGGCCTGTTGTGAGGGATTCCCTTCCTATCTCAATATTCTGGATCAGGACCCGTAACCGCTTCAACTTGTTGTGCCAGATCCTCATCCCAAGTGAGGTGGTCCCTAAGTTTGTCAGGGGCCATGGCGACCCAATCATGCCACGGCCTTGCAGGTGCCAAACCCCATGGTGACGAGCGGGGCGACCACGTTTAGACGAAAGCAGGGAAACAATGACGCGGGCGATGACAAGCCGAAGGATGCGGGGGCCCCAATTTGACCACCCTGAGGAGTTGAAGTTCCAACGAGCGAGGTGGCTGGGATGGGGGAGGGAGATGCAACAACGAGAAAGGGACAAGGGGAACCCATAACAATGCAATCAGTCTGAGTTGGTTGGTTGGTTGCTTGGTTGGTTGGTTGGTTGGTTGAATATTGAAAGCCGACATGGACACAGACAACTCTGTATCCAATGAAGCAGGCAACAGGGAACCTGGCAATACAACCCAGGGAGCCCAGGTGCAGGAACCTCCCGACTATTGAGTCCTTGCAATTTGAACTTTGCAAAGCCAATTCGGATTTGCAGGCCAATAGGTCGTTGGAAGGCGTCGGACGATCCCGCTTCGAAGGCTAGCATTGCAAGCGGTATAACGGTAGCAACTTCGCTGGCTGGCAGTAAACAAAGCCGTTACCGGGAACATTTGCTCAGTCGAACGTGGTGCAAACCAATGTGCGCTAATTCCAAGGATGAACGAGAGGCATGCAAACCTTCCTCGAGGCATGCAAACCTTCCTCAGTGAAATTCACGCTGTCATAGGATCGGTTGACGCCTTTGTGTGGGAGCCTCTGGCGGGGCAGATGCAGGCCAGTGGAAGATAATGGGTTATCTCTTCGACCTCAGGGGCTTACATTCACATGCTCCAATACAAACCGTCCGGTGCTGATAAATCCTGCCATCAGAACCTGCTCATGTTGTTGGTTTCGGCCAAATTCGTCGCGCATCTTGGCTAACAAACCCAGTGATTCGGAGAACTTGGCACGCGGAAGAACAAAAGGGTAGCGTCATGCAGAGGCATTGATGTGCAGCCGTTTGTCCGTCGTGTTCTCGAAGAGGTCTCCGTAGCAACATCCTCCGCAGCAGTTGGGTTTACTTGTTTTCGGAAGGGTACTTATAATAGAACGTGCCTGCACCTGTGTCTGCCATGTGTCCTGAAGCACAATCAAATGGATTTGGACTTGAGTCCATACATGATGGTGTTTCGCTTTCATCGCAGTCAAAATCAGGGACTTGCAACAAACAGGCGTCGAACGGACGTAGCGCCACATTCGGTGCCAGTGCATCTGGCTGTTTTAGTCAACTGAATCTTTTTTTTAAAGCTCTGTGCGATAATTCAGCAGAGCGGTAGTTCTTTCTTGGTTCGTATGGATTTTTTCCCAAGCCGCTTCAACAACAAGAAGTAATATTTGCGTGCCTAGCTGAAGGGTAGATCTAGTACTTCGAAGGTCAGTCGAAACCGAGTGCACCCACCGGCAAACCAACACCGCAGAATCAGGCTATGCGTTTTGAGTAGATATCAGAGGGCAGGTGCTGGACGGATCTTCCCACACACTTGGACCTCCCTCAGTTTTCTTCAATATGTTCGAAGCCTTGCATTTTGGTGGCAATCGGGAGGGAGACTACGGGGGTTCATTGCTGGGAACCGGGCACGGCAGCAACGGGCACTCGGTGGAACCGCGCGGCGATGTTATCGGTCGCCAACAGCACGCAAGGCAAGGGATGCAGTGGACACATTACGTTCAGTTTGAACAGGGTGGGACAGGAGGCCAGATGGGGCCAGCGCCCCGGGGTTTGCAGAGAGATGCCTCGCAGAATTGGGGAGCCGCGGTGGTGCTGTCCCATACCTAAGCAAAACCGCAGAGGTGCGACAACTGACGGTGGCAAGACTGCTTAACCTGGCGCGCCTGACACAAGGCGTGCGCCCAACCCCGGCCGATGATGCCGCATGGTTGGCAGATGCGCGCTTCGCGGCAGGCTTGCCGAGGGAACACACGCTGCCCGACAAAGCGTGGAGCTGCAGTCAAGTCAAAGCCTCGTGTTGAGGCACATGAGCGCGGATTGCTCGCCAAGTGGGCCAAAACTGTGGGGCGTGTGTGGTTTCTCGTGCTCGGGAAGCGTGGGGGCTGAGGGACAATTTGTACCGCAGCAGCATTACCGCCCCAAACGTTGGAGCGCAACACCGCCGAAGGCTTGACCTCGTCGTGCGCGAGGCAACGACAAGTGGCGACATTTCACACTGCGATGCCACGCTCGTGTTCCCCATGGCGTGAACGGGGCACCCTGCTTACCCGGAGCTCACGCAAGGCAGCGGCGAACTAATGTCGTTGTAATCGATAAGGCCCAAGCGTTGTTGCAAAATTTCCCAAATAGCCGTATAATGCATTTCGGCATACCCTCAGGTATCGCCTTGACGCCTTTTGGAAACCATCGTGCATCCTACCCCCGCTCTGGCTTGTTACGGCCCCAGGCCATCCTGCTTGCGAAAGCAGCAGCCCGTGTCTGCCGAGAGGTGGGAGCAACGGTCAGCAGCAACGTCCTCCTGCGTGACTTGCTCCATGGTTGAGCAGCAGGACGACCGGCGCGTCGAGGTCATCGCAAGCGGCCTCCCGTTGAAGGGCGGTGCCCAGCCGGCGCGGGCTTGCGTTGCTCCGTTCGGCATGTTGCCGCCTACTCGTCCTTGGCATTGAACTTGGCGGCCGGTGGAATGCCGCCGGCCGCTTGAAAAAAACAATCAGAAACCAGGAAAAACATGAAAATCGATGAAAATGCTAGACACAGAAAAAATGATAAGAATGGTACATATGAACAAAATTGATGAAAAATGTTCGAAAATTCGGGAAATGATAAAATAGTATGGAAATGTATCATGTGAAAAATAGAATACGATGAAAATTTGATAGGGAATGATGAGAAATATGAAGAAGAGCAATGGAAAAATGACTGACACACAATGATGGGGCAATGATAAAAGCATGATGAATGAATCACGGAAAATATATACATATATATATATATGTTTTTTTTTTTGGCGCACCTTTTTCCGCAGTCAGTCCCGAGCCCCGATCCCCCGCGTGCCGCGACCCGGCTTGTGGTTGGGGCAGTGATCCACCGTGAATCCGCAAGGACCTCATGCAACTCGGGCTCGGGGTCAAAATGTAACAATTCATATAAAAAAGGGAGGGTAAGAAACTGAGAAAACGTGATGAGAAATAATGAACGATGATGACACATGATGAAACATAATGCAAGAGAATGATAGTATTAATAATACAATGTTGAGCAGTCTTAGCAAATGATGAACGTTATGAAAGCATGTAGGAAATGACATTTATGAAAAACATGTAGGGATGAAAATAATGGAAAACGATGAAAACCTTTCACAAATAGGAAAACTCGATGTTGAAAAATGATGTATGAAGCCTAAATTCCTTGTATTAGACCTATGGATATCGAAAACATGAGGCATGGAAGGCAGCAAAACGAAGGCGGGCGCGCAGCCCATCCCCCTGCTTGCCAACAAATTGACCTACATGACTCCAGCAAACGTGGACGGCCGCACAATACATACGGTCGAAGTGTCGGAATTGTGGAAGGTAATGAGATGATTAAAAACGATGACAATGACAGGCATGGATGGTCATTACAAAGGCGGGGAGGATTGGCGGGGCGCAGCACCCCCTATCTGCAAACAAAATGATCTGCATAACCCTCCCGTGCTGATAGCAACACAACCACGTTTTCAGGAAGGTACAAGCCAGAAAGCCAATAAACCAAAAAACCAAGAAACCCAAAACCCAAGCAGCCAACAGAAACAAGAGAGAAGTCACGTAAATGACGAAATTGATGGATAAGGAGGAAATTCATAGAAAAATGATCAATCGTGATAAAAAAATGAAATACACTACAAAAATCATGAAAAGCCTTCACCGGTGCCCCACGCCATCCCGCCCGACCCATTGCCGTGGCACGACGCGCGCCCGCCGCATGCGCAAGCGTTGCTCTTGGCTGCACGGGCTTGGCTGCACGGGCCTGGCAGCGCGGCGTGGGGCGCCTTGCCCGAGGGTGCTAGCAGGCCATGGTCTCAGCTTTGCGTGGCGCCCCGCCGTCGCTCCGTTCTTGGGGGCACGCCATGTTTTTTTTTTTTTTTTTTT
>CAJNIZ010011525.1:71866-85951 GCA_905231905.1 Symbiodinium pilosum | reverse complement strand
TTAGGGTTTGGGGCTAAGGGGGTTTAGGGATTAGAGTTTAGGGTTTAAGGGTTTAGGGGTTAAGGGTTGAGGGTTTAGGAAGGATTAGGGTAGGGGTCTAGGGTTGTTAGGATAGGGTTTAGGGCTTAGAGTTTGTTGTTTTTTGGACAGGGTTGAGGGTGTTATTCGCGTTTGGGCTTGGGTGGTTGGGCTGGGGGTTTTAGGTTTAGGGCTTACGTGGCTTAGAGCGGTTTACCTAGAGTGGTCTCCTAGGCTTGGCTTTACATCTTTGGATAGGTTTAGAACTCAGGGTTTGGATGGGAGATGTTGGGATGAAGGGACAGTCAAGGGTCACACAGGGATCCGCACACGGGGATGTGTGTGCTTAAGGGTTTGGGTTGTGAGGCTCAGGATCTTTGGAGTTCAGCGGCATAAGAACTGTCAGGGTGACGGGTTACCTACCCAAGGGCTCTTATGTAGTTCCTTTTTGAGTTTGTTATGGTTTTTTGGTAAGGGATTTTGATATACTAGCCAAAAA
Organism: Symbiodinium pilosum; assembly: GCA_905231905.1. NCBI lineage: Eukaryota > Dinophyceae > Suessiales > Symbiodiniaceae > Symbiodinium > Symbiodinium pilosum. Next base: position 85,434 of record CAJNIZ010011525.1, on the reverse strand, counting down.
GGAACTACATAGGAGTACACCCTGGACCCTAAACCCTCAACCCTAAACTTGGCTTCCGAATAATGAAGCCAAAGAAGAGATCTGAGGGCATCCATGCACAGGTCCGCCTTTTTACAGACCCAAGAGCCGCAGACATATTCTACGGTCTCCTCACAAGGGCCACAAAATGTTGGATCAGGGAGTTTTCCTTTGTACCCTTAGGGTTTGTATCCTTGGGTTTTGGGCCCTTAAACTCGAACCATGGACTATGGCCCTGAAGAAGGGTAAATGGGACCCAAAACCTAGGGTTACAAACATGAAGGGTACAAACTTAAAGTCCTTGATACATATCCCTATATAACCCTGCATGACCACGATATAGGGGGATGCAAAAAAATAGGGGTACAAAGGGAGTGTCTCCCTCATAAGGACTGTAGCATTCTGGGGTCTATATTGGGGTCGCCCGGTTTTGGGAAACCACCGTCTATCCCTATACGAAAGCACAAGCCAAAGAAGGCATATAGCAACGAACCTGGGGATAATGATGACGCCAAGGAGACTCTCAGCCCGGGAGCATGTTGCTCTCATGCTTTAATATTCCTTGTTGGATTTTGCGTAACACCAAACATCAGAAGTAGGAATTGTGTCCCACACCTTAAGGAGAAACTAAGCTCTAACAAAGTTATATCTAAAAGATCTATATGATGACGGCTATCAACAATGTTCGCATTTCAGTATACCTACCTGGAGTATATCCAAAGATGGATGGCGGAAATCCTTCTTCCAACCCAATTGTTACAAAAGTTTAAGTTGGCTGTCCTGTCCCCGAGTTCTACGTGGAAGTTCATAGCTAGGGTTCAGCAGCTTTCTCCTTTCCGTACGACCTACGACCGGGATATAACCCTACTTACGATTGGGGCAAGCTACATGAGGTCAGTTGCGGAAATAAAAGCAATACACCTAAGCCCTAAGCCTGTCGTCCGGAGAACCTTAAAACGCATATTCCCTAAAACCTCCAAACTAACACCCAACACCCCAGCCCTTACGAACTGCAATCCTCGCCCCGAACCCAAGAAGCCACCACGCAGGATTTAGGGCTTACCCAGACCCTCCTATGTAGTTCCTTTTTGGGTAGTATATCAAAATCCCTTACCAAAAAACCATAACAAACTCAAAAAGGAACTACATAAGAGCCCTTGGGTAGGGTTTAGAGTCTAGGGTTGAACAAAATCGCAGACCCAAGGCCTTCACCTACAAATGGAATGCTCCGGAAGGAAGCAGGTCCTATAACAACAGCCCGGAGTTGCACACGCCCAGCGCCTGAAGCAAAAACCCCATGTCCAATGTACGACCCTCATGAATCTCTGAGTCAATGCCTCATGACTAAAAGTATGCAGCATAAGCAACCCTCTCTTGGGCAATGACTTTATCCAGTAGCCACCCTAAAACCCAACCCTAAGCCCTGAACCCCAAATCCTAAACCCTACAACGAAACCCGAATCTATTTGTACGCCCTTTTGAGGTCCGAGTAGCCACCACTGGCGGCATGGAGCACTCGACCTGCCTCAGAAGCAACGGCACAACGAGCTGACAAGACAAGAACCTCTGTATGAAGGGTCTTGGGACTTTAGGGGTTTAGGGTTTGCAGTTTAGGGTCTTAGGGTTTAAGCTGGTCAGTAACGGACATGAATGGGGCTATCATACAAGCCTCCCCGTCCTCGCAAGTAAAGGTCCAAGCAACGATGGGCTGTCACGTGGTCTAAACTCCTTAAAGGGGGAGGGGGTGGCATATAGGGTTTAGGTTTTAGGGTTTAGAGTTTAGGGTCTGAACTGCGTAAAAGAGGTTATATCATGCACGATAGGGGTCGTGAATCTATATGGCAGGTAGGGTTTCTACACTAGGAATGGCTAACATGGTTTAGGTCGGTATTCCCTATATGGTAGTTTCCAAAAAACAAGGGGACCCCAAGATAAACACCCAAGTACCATAATCCGTACTATAGGGAACCCGAAATGGTACCCCTAATTCTCGGAAACCCCATATGAGTCATAGTCTACACGCCTAGTATCCCCCTTAACAGCCCCTTTCACACAGGTACTTAGGATTCTTTGGGAAATGAGGATTCAAGATTTACGCGTTGGGGCTTGAATCTTGCGGCTTAGCTATGGTGCACGATGGTGTAGAGCTTAGGCTAAAGTGTAAGGCAAAGCTTCAACGAGGTATGGGTTATTCTAAAAACTATGGGCCCCTTTCGGATATAGATTATATTACGGCATAGGACTTTAATTTTGGGAACTACCCCTATGAAGGTTCAACAACTCAGAAACCTCCCGCGGCAATCTGAAACTTCGCCTTCGGGATGGCCAGCAGAATACCTTCACACCAAAAGCCGAAACGTAGTTCTGGGAAATACCACCCCCCCCCCCCCACCCAACAATAATCAAACGTTTTGGTACCGGGGTGCTGACAAAGATCATCCTGCATCACGTTGTTGTTGTTGTTGCTGTTGTTGCTGTTGTTGCTGTTGTTGTTGTCTTCTTTTAGTAGGGAGGGAATCGTCAGCTGAAAAAGGCGCCTCGTCATGTTTTTATGCACACTATCTGCAAGTATGGTCCTCTGCCAAATGTCACCCTAAACCCTGAACTGCAGTTGGCACCCTCAGATTCAATATGCAATCTCTCCAACTTCTCATCATTCGTTTAGGGTCAAGGGTTTAGGGACTCTAGTTGGCTTGTAAGTACCCTACGCCTCCATGCAGCCAGGTGTGTGGGACTTTGATATCAGCGAGCATTTGCCAAAATCATGGTACCTTACCCTAAACCTTGTACCCTGGCCCTATCCCCTAGACCCCTACCTATGGGCAGGCTGAAAAGTAGGGGCCAAAGTGTAATATTGCAACGAAATACCAAACATTTGACTAAGTAGCACATGGTTGTTGAGCGATGAGATCCTTACAATTTAGCCGCTCTCAACATGCAACTTGAAGCACATCACTCATCTAAACTTTGAACCCTAAACCGTTATTGCACTCGTCATATGTTGGGGGTACAGGGATTTCTCATGATCGTCGTCCCGTTTGGAGAACTTTCTCAGGAAGCAAGTGCTGTGGATTTCCTCTGCGTACTTCAGAGTGCCCACCAACCCTACCCAATGGCATGCCCTATTCGCCTATTGGGCGGGGCCCCTAGACAATTGTACTGGTAAATCCCATAACTACACCTTATCGGACTTATGACCCCACCTGGCCCAGTTCAGTTACTTGTGATTAACTCATAACCCAAATTATAACCTCAGTGTCAACCCTTTGCGTCACTGTACCCAAGCCATGATGGGGATGACCGCACCAGTTAACAAAGGATTCGAGGTTAAGTGTTTGGGACTGAGGGCCGCAATCGTGTGGCTTTTAACTCTAAACTCGGAGTCATCTGTATACGGGTGGTTGTCAAAATTATGGTCCTTTTTTGGGTCCCTTTTATAGTACGACATCTAATATTTAGGTACCCCAAAAAGGGACCATTATTTTGACAACCACCCTAAACCCTAAACCCTATATGAGACTTCCAAGAGCCCTTCAAACAGGAGCTTCGCACACGCAATAGTCAAGGGCCCTATAGCCCTAAACACCTAAATTCTATATGAGCCATAGTCTAAACTCCTTAAAGGGGGTTATTTAGGGGATTTTATAGGGCACTACAAAAGGGCTTATTCAGGGGGATACTAGGAGTTTAGATTCCGGCTCATATCAACCTACCCCCCAAACTTCAAGGCCAAGCCATCTTTTCATCGCCAAGCTCAGGTGAAGTGAAATGCTACGGAGATGGATGTGGAAAGGCTCTTCACCTCAAGTGTTTAGGACTTGGAAATCTAGAGTTCGATGTTTCGGGTAGGGTTTAAGGGTTGGCGTTTAGGGTGTTTAGATTTGGGATTAGCGGTTTGCCCTCCGCAAGCAGATATGCAATCCTGAAAAAAGAACGCAAATACTCTACTTTATTACTAGCTTTTGACAGCCAAGCTATTATGGCTCCAAGGGGGTGAAAGTTAACGATATGAGCTATAGTCCATATTTCCCAAATAATGAATGGACATGGGTTGTTTATTGGGGGACTATATTAGCGACTATACGAAACGGCAAGGAGGACCACCATGTCACTTTCAAGGGCCCCTTAAGGCTAATATTGACAGTAGCTTATATACAAATTCGGGAAGACTCCCCCCGCCCTGTAATAGTGGTATAATAGGAATGTAAGAGGCCCCTAATACAATCTTATTTTCCCTTAGTGACTATTAGTGCATGGGGGGTCTTCCTACTATATACACCCGTAACAGTTTCAGGGCTTCCTGGGGCCCCTGATCATAGAACATGCTTTCAGGAGATGTTACTTCTGAGCTATGGGGGTTCGCCAACATTAGCGGTACCTCCTCAGGGGGGCTTATAAGGGTTATGATATGTTATGATATAAGGTTTGGGATTTAGGGGCTAGGCCCTTTTGGGTTTAGGGTTTCCTAAAATTAGGGGTACCTTTTTGGGGCATGTGGTGTAAAATATTGACCTCAAATCCCAAACTCTAAAAAACAACCCCTAAAGCCGAAACCCTAAACCCCTACACCCAAAACCCTTCAGCCAGTATACTCCATAATGGGCATATTGGTGGCTTCCTAAAATGGGAATACCCCCAGATGGTCCCAAAATAATGTAATCCTTAAAATAGGATCTGAAGTGTCCAAAGTAAGTGCACTGCTATGGCCAAAAGGAGTGCTGAGAGGATGTTGATCTGGAAAGCTTGAGGGTCCGAAACTTCCGGGTTTAGGGTGTAGGGTTCGAACAGAATAAGGCACTCTAAAGCCTGGAACAGTGTGTGTTGGGTAGGTCAAAACGCCAAACCAACACGTGATCCCAAAAAGCGGCCCCCAACCTATACCCCTAAACCCTAAACCCTAGACTTCCCTAAGCCTCCCAAGTACCCTTACATAGCGTCGATAGAAGTCCTATTCATGGATACTTGGGGTCTATGGAGGGTACTTAGGGGGTCTGAAAGTCTACTGTCCTTTTGGAACAGGGCTCTATGTGCCTCGCGGTTTAGGGTTTAGGGTTTCATTTGGGGTTGGTTTGGAGTCTGGAGTGTTGGCAAAGAAAAAACTGAAACAGCCTGTACATGTTGAGTTTCTTCGACCTTAAGACTACGCCAAGCAGCCATCCATGTACCCCCAGAAAGAACATTTGGGGTTTCCCACAACTAGGGGTATCATTTGGCCTATAGTAAGGATTACAATATAGTGCGGTCTGTATTGGGCTCCCCTTAATTAGGGAAATTACCATAAGTCTGACCGCTTAATCCCTACTATCCGAGCTGCTTTAAGTGACCCACAAGTTGAGAACATCCTACACCCAACTCCAAATGCCCCAGGCGCTGAAGACATACGTCCCATGGTGCCTGGGTCCTACAGCCCTACACGGCGGTGCCCTTAGAAACAGAACATGGCAAAGTAAAATGTACCATGGCATCCTGCGCGGGCCCTCTACTCTACCTTCCCTTCGTGGTGCCTAATCTGCTTCTTATAACTTCCGCACGGCGGAGACTTGCTGGTGTTCAGCTTGCTTCCTATGATTTACCTGCTACAAAGCTTCACAACGGAAAGTACATTGTGAAGGCCTGGATACTGTGGACCCTGCACCTGCTTGTCTATCATAAGCCCTACAACACGAGTTACTAAGTAAACTGACTGAGTCAAGAGATGCTCCAAACAGTATACAATCCGCATATGCTTCATCTGTATTCCTTCGATAAGAACAGTTGCGCTTTTTAAGGGCTCCCGAAAACCTAGGGTCAAACCTAAGCGCCCAATTCCAAATTCCTTAACCACCTACAATCCAAATGACATCCCTCAGAAGTTCTCATGAGGATTATTCTTGAACTGTTCACTATCAAAGGTGCTTTCAGTTTTGGGGTTGAGGTAAGAATCACCTAACGGCCCCAGCTCAACAAATTTACCTTCAGCAAAAACTATCACAAGTTTCTATTTGAACCAGCCTTGCCCCCAATTCGAAGTAAACAACTGCTCTGTTGTTGGGCACTCTGCCTAGACCCTCCAAGCCAAAGCCCCGAACCATATTCTAGGTCGGAAAGGACCAGCCGCATAATGCCACCAGCCCCTTGGTAGGTAGAGCATGTCGCCAGGATGCAACACCTGGATTAATCACGCTGTTTACCTTTTAGTTCTGGGATCAGAGGGTTTAGTAATAGGGTTTAGGCAGTGGGATTCAGGTTTAGGTGTTAGGGTTTAGCCACTTATATCAATCACACTCCAAATCCTGAATGTCCTGATTATTAAACATGTTCCCTATAAGACAATGCATACATTGGCGGGCAACGGTCAACTTTGAGGGGTTGAGAGCTGTTATATTGATATGAGTGCAAATGATTTGGTGCGCTGCAGTTCGTTCTACTGGGCAGTTCCTTTTTCTGGGAGCCGAAATTATACAGGAAATCGAAACGGGGCCCAAAAAAAGCTTCTAGTCAGGGGGCTATGTAGGTAGAAGTTGAAGCCATGGCAACACAGCTAACAATGCCCTGCACACATACCGCTTCCTACAAATCCTGACCATCAGGCGCATCTCATCACTATCCTTGGAGGACCACGGCTGGAGAGCTCTCTAGCCTTTCATATAAGTAGCACAATTTCACTTCAAGGGGTTTGGAAAGGCTGGAGCGGTCTCTGAGCCCTGCGCAGAGCAGGGTGACAAAGCACATTGCCAGTAGGCGCGGAATGCCTCCTTGATGAAGTTCGTAGTCACCTTTTCTACTAGCCAGACCCTCCTATGTAGTTCCTTTTTGGGTAGTATATCAAAATCCCTTACCAAAAAACCATAACAAACTCAAAAAGGAACTACATAAGAGCCTTTGGGTAGCTTGGAGGCGGAAGCGCCAACCTCATCATGCCAACGAGTTCATCATGGTCAAGGCTCTTGTTTCTCTCGGCATACGCCGCCAGTTCAAGGATGCGCTGAGAGGCAGTGCGCCCGACAAGCTCAAATGTCGTTCCCTCAGAAAAGTGCTCCAAGAAACATTGCAGCGTGTGGACGACGTGCAGGGAATGCACCCCAGGTGCGGCTCGTAAAAGAGCATGAATGAATCTCACCTGGGGGCCTGGATAACTGTAAAACACTCCACCATGGCTTCATATTCGAGATGGGACGCCATATCCAAGTGCCAAACCCAAAACCCTTAACCCTGAGCCCTCAACCCTAAACCCCACACCTTAAACCTCAAACCCTAAACCCTGAACGCCAAACCCTAAACCCCAAACCCTAAAACACAAACCTCAGACCCTAAACCCAAACCCCAAACCCTAAACCCTGAACCCAAACCCCCCAAAGCCTAATCCCTAAACCCCAAACCCTACACCCTAGACTCTAAAGTGCGAACCCTAAACCCCAAACCCTGAACGCCAAAACGACAACTTGGGGCTTGGGCTAGTTGTTGCAGGGGGTTTTCCTTTGTACCCTTAGGGTTTGTACCCTTAGGCTTGGGCCCCTAAACCATGGAATATATGGTCCTTGATAAGGGCATTTCAGGCCCCAAACCTAGGCTTACAAACATTAAGGGTACAAACTTGAAGTCTTTGATCCTGGGGAACCCCGCCAGTAATAGTGGTAGAATAGGAATATAACAGGGCTCCAAGATAATCCCCCTAAACCCTAAACCCATTGTTGCAAAGGCACCGCATCCAGGTATTTGGCTTCCGTAAGCGTGTGGAAGGGGCCATGCAAATAGGCTCCACTCCTGGAGGCATAGGGTTTAGGGATTAGGGTTTTAGGGATTAGGGTTTAGGATCTATGGGTTTGGGTTTAGGATTTTAGGGTTTTAGGGTTTAGGGATGAGGCTTTAGGGTTTCAGGGATTAGGGCTTAGGGTTTTAGGGTTTAGGGATTTGGATTTTAGGGATTAGGGTTTTGTCTTTTAGGGTTTAGGGATAAGGGTTTTAGGGCTTTGGGATTTAGATTTTAGGCTTAGAGATTAGGAATTTAGGGATTAGGGTTTTGGGTTTTAGGGTTTAGGGATTTGGGTTTTAGGGATTAGGGTTTTGTCTTTTAGGGTTTAGGGATAAGGGTTTTAGGGCTTTGGGATTTAGATTTTAGGCTTAGGGATTAGGAATTTAGGGATTAGGGTTTTGGGTTTTAGGGTTTAGAGATTAGGGTTTTGGGGATTAGGCTTAGGGTTTGAAGGTTTAGGGTTTTAGGGCTTAGGGTTTAGGGTTTTAGGGTGTGAGGGTGTAGGGTTTAGGCTGGGTCCTTACTGGGATATGATTTTAAGATGATGACGTTTAATGTTCCTTCCGGGCTTTGGCATAATACATTAGGTGGACCCCCTACCCAGTAACAGTGGCCATAATGGATAATGAAGATTATATTGGGGTCCTCTCATATGTCTATTTTACACCACCATTACAGGGTGGAGGGTCCTCCTAACTAATACACCAGGGCCTGCCTATTTTGGTTCTTGGGTGTTAGACGACCAAAAATGCGGGGTTAGTAGGGTTTAGGGTTTGGTGTTTAGGGTTGAGGGTTCAGGGTTTAGGGCATCCCAACCCCTGCGCCCAACATTATAGGTCTCCTACCCCCTAGCTTCAAGCATGTGCTCTCAATCCTTGGGACCACTACAGGCTACGGGTTCCATTTCGGGCGGATGGATGGTGTCTTCAATGTTGGGGGATAGGATTACGCCGCACACACATCTTGCATGATGGTGGTATAGGCCTGGTTACTAAAGATGCAGAGATGCCCCCAATGTGCAGTTCAATTCGCAACAATAATCTGGTGCCTATGTGCACATCTCAACAGGCCAGCATCTTTTGGGAAACTCCAGCTGCTAAATTCCAGCGCGCCCGCTGGCAAGGAGGGCTCCAAGGACTGACGTACCAGGCCCCCCACACAGAGACAGCACATAGAGGGAAGCGCGCCCCACCTTACATCGGCATCCTACATGGAATGTACATAACTTGTACAGGACCTATGTAGACACTTATGACCATATAAGGGTACTATTTTGGATATACAGATACTTAAGCGCTAAACCGTGAAATAGCGCCCATACACTATATACATATATATATATATATGTATGTATGTTGGTACCACACACATGAAAACGTAGATGTGTATGTATACGTTTATAATACATGGACACTTAAATCCTTTGGGCAGGCTTTCCTAAGCCCTGAATCCTAGAACTCAAAGCATAAGCCCCGCATCTTGCACTCAAACTCTTACCCCATAAATCCCTAAAGCCTAAGTTAAGGGTTTAGGGCTTAGGGTTTAGGGGTTTAGGGTTTGGGGGTTTACGGTTTAGGGCGTAAATCTGCCTATACTTTGGGTCAATCCCCCACCCAGTACTGGGTACCACAAAGCACTAGGGTCTAGGGTGTTAGGGTTTAGCGGTTTAGGGTTTAGGGGTACCAAGGGCTGTTGTAGATATACTAACGCCCTATTAAGAGCTGTTACTATTACTCTAGGTGGGATTGGCTGCCATATCCGTTTTCTTTTCCAGGCACCCTACAAATAAGCGTATGACCCTCAACCCTGAAATCCTGAAATCCTATTACCCTCAGTGATAGCGCCCTGAACCCTAAACCCTTGACCGTTAACCGGTTCAGGGTCTGGGGTTGGGGTTTCGGGTGAGAGTTTAGGGTTTCTCTTAAACTCTAAACCCTAAACCCTATACCCTAGACGAGGCTCCGCTCTCCCTCTAGCAGGTCAGCCGGTTCGATGCGGGAGTTGTTCTGCAACAGCTCCTGGGTAGCTTGCGGCTTAAGTTTTCGGACCTGGGTTTAGGGTTTAGGGTTTAGAATTTCGGGTTTAGGGGTTCAGGATCTAGGAAGTAGAGATTAGGACTTAATGTTAAGGGGTTAGGATTCAGAGTTTGAGGGGTTAGGATTTGGGGATGAGGGCTGGGGGTTTAGGGCTTCAGGCTTTGACTGCCTTTTATCCAAAAGACATTCAAGTCAGTGCTGTGGATGGAGGACAACTTGCACCACCTCATACAACCTATAGCCCATACCCAAGGATTTACAGCCAGCCAGATTTCCTGCATCCACCATAAAGGACATGTAGGGGGGAGGTAGGGAGGTATACTGGGTGTTGTGTAAGAACTCCTGGAAATATTGATTCTTGGGGTGCCTCAGACCGCCTTGTAAAGACGTAGTTTATAAGGTCCTTACTCTGAAGAAATTCTGGGTTTAGGGTTTAGGGCCTGGGCTCAAGGGTTGAGCATTTGGGTTGGCGTTTGGGATTCGGGGGGGTTCTCAAAATTGGGGGTCGCATTTTAGGGGTCCCCTTAATAAGGATTATAATATTTGGGGGTCTATATTTGGGTTCCCCTATAGGAGACTACCATTTCAAGTTTGGGGTTCAGGATCTAGGGATTGAAGGGGGGGGAGGTTCTGTAGACCCTAAACCTCAATCCTACACCAACCCCCCGGCACCATCCCTCTCAGATTGCAAACGAACCCTAAACCCTAGACCCTCAACATCCTAAACCCTAAGCGCCCTACATCCTAAGCCCTAAACCCAAACAACAGAAATAACAAACATCGCCATCCCTAAGCCAGCCTTCATCAACAATACTGATTTAGGGCTTAGATACTGTAAATGGAGGAAATCTTGCACCACCATATATGGTCACAACAACGGTAATGACACTACATTGAGGATACTAAGTGGTGCAGGATTCAATCCATCTACCCCAAACCCTATATCCTAAACCCTAAAACCTAAACCATGAACTCAAAATCCAAAATCCTAAACCCTAAATCCTAAACCGCCTAAACCCTAAATCCTAAAACTCAAGCCCCAAATCCTAAAACTACAGTATTATCGGGAGTCGTCAGGAAACTGAAAATACAAGATGGAGCCTTGCTGGTTTAAGCTTCAGGGTTTAGGTTGTAAGTTTTAGAGTTCAAGGTTTAGGGTTCTGGGGTTTACCCATACCCTCCTATGTAGTTCCTTTTTGGGTAGTCTATTATGATTCCTTACCAAAAAAGCATAACAAGACCCAAAAAGGAACTACATGGAAGTCCTTGGATAAGGGCTAAGCCAGCACTAAACAGTGGCTCAAACTTGAATCCTGCATCCCCAACTCCTCAACCCTCATCTCTTATCAAACCCTACATCCTCACTACACCCTACTTCGACTAATCTAGACTCTGAGAGAAATCGAACGAAACCAACATGTTGGGTAGAATAGACTCTTAGAGACATCTATTGAAACCGACATGTTGGGTAGAATAGGCTCTAAGACTCATTTACAAAGAAACCAGCATGTTGGGTAGAGTGTACTTTTCCGGGTGTACATTAGTTTCTCTGGCTAAAGCCTGAACCCTCATCGTTCGATCCCGAATCCTGAATCCTAAGCCCTAAAACCTAGACCCTAGGCCCTAAGTCCTAACTAAGCCCTCAACCCTAGCCCAAAGGCTTGGAAACACTGTTCCCTTGATTCATATGGTAATTTCCCTAAATTCCTGTTCCCAAAATGGGGGAAATTTATATAGGGCCCCGTATTATAATGGGAACCCAAATATAGGACCCCGTATTATAGGGAATTTAGACCAATACCCATATGAGCCCCAGCAGCGCCATCTCTCCTCGGAGCGAGTCGCTTCGTCTCCTCCGACTTCTTCAGAAAACCCCCAAAACCTTCCTTGCTTAGAAAGTATGCCTTCTAAAAATCTGATTCGGAATAGAAGTATTTAGGGTATATTCTCTAATTTAGGGATATGCCTTCTAAAAATCTGATTCGGAATAGAATTCTTTAGGGTAGATTCTCTAATTTAGGGATATTGGGCTCTCTGGGTAGGCATATTACCAAACATCAGGCCATGGGGGCTAGGGTGCAGGGTTCCGGGTTTTAGTCTTGGGGGGAATATAGGAGCATGTACTATGTATAGGGCTCATCAGGAGCTGACCGTAGTGTAGCGCTTCACCTTTTTGTCTGACTAGGTCTAAGGGTGCATGTATTCAAGGGCTAACGATACGGGATTTGGGCGGTGACAGCAGCAACAACAGCAGCAGTAGCAGTATGTAGGGTCAGGAGTAGGAGCGGGAGCGGGGGTAGGAGTAGGGGTAGCAGTCGAAGCAGGAGCAAGAATAGCAGGAATTGTTCTTAGGAATAATAGGAACAGGAGGAGGAGTAGTAGTCGTAGTAGTAGCGGTAGTTGTACCAAGACAGGCTCCAGGCAAGCATACGAACGTTGAGGCTTGGACCCTGGGGGCATTTTTAACCTGACGACATTTGTCTTGAAAGGGCCGTGCAGTCAGAAGCTACACTTAGTAGGGAATAAAGGAACATACGATATAGGATTTGAGAGGGATTTATTCCCTTTTGCCCTACTAAGAACCAGTACACGAAACATGCGTGAGGAGCTGAGTAGTTCACTCTGCGACTGATCGCCCAACATCCTACACTCCCCCAGATTAACATGGAAACCCATATAGTCCCCTTTTAGAAGGACAGTAATCTTTATAGGGCCCCTTTCGGGTTTCCATGTTAGTTTCCGGGAGTGTAAAGCCCAGTCACCTCTAAGGGCTACTGTTGGTTAACCCCTCGATACAAGTAAAACCCAAACCCAGGAGCCCAACTACTACATCTGAGTAGTGTTTTTTTTGGTGGTTGAACCTAGTAAGACAATATTCCTTATATAAAATACTATACCCAAAAGGAGGATATGATCTTACTCTATGATGGGTATCAAAGTATCCCCAAATAAAATACCAGTCATATGGTCAACTGGGCTTCTAGGCCCTAAGCCCCTAAACCATAAACACGTAACACATCCCAGCCGGACGAGGACGTAGCTGGGTAGGCTTTGGGTTTAAAGTTTGAGGTTTAGGTTCAGGGTTTAGAAGGTATGTAAGGAATTACATAAGGGGTATAGAGGAAGCGGTAGGGATGTTAAGCGCTCAGGGTCCACCTAGAGTAACACATGTCCCGCAGGAAAGCGCTTTATACTTGATATGTTTGGTGTCTTTGCCCTTTTAGGGTCTAGGTTACTATCACTGTAGATAGGGTTCACCTTTGTAACCCTGGCTGCAAATGTAGGTCCTCGGGAGCGTAGAGGCGGAGGTACTTTGCCCCCACCACCTGTGCAATCCGTTTAGGGCCTATTTGACCTATACTCTAAACTCCCAGTATCCCCCTTAAGAAGCCCTTGAATAAACCCCTATAAATCCCCTTTTATGACCCCCAAAAAGGAGTTTGGACTTTTGCCCATGCAGAGTTGATGGTCTGGGGCCCGAAGCCTTAAACCCTAAACCCTAAACCGCCAGAGTCTTGGGCTGAAGGTTGGGACTCCAGGAGGCAGGCAGATTCTCGTGTTGTTCCCGCGCATCGCTCAGGCGGTTTAGGGTTTAGGGTCTATAGGCTATAGGGTTTATGGTGTGAGGCCTGTAGGGCTCAGTCAGGGCTCTATGATCCTTGTAATTCCCCAATAGCCACCATGTTTGGGGTCTACTTCTTACACGGTTCGTGTTCGTGCTTGCGTCCATTTTCGGAGGATGTACGGTTCGGTGTCCCAGTCTTTTTTCCTCTTGGTGTCCC
>CAJNIZ010011525.1:51154-64144 GCA_905231905.1 Symbiodinium pilosum | reverse complement strand
CCCTATTAAGGGGAGGGTGGTTTATTAATCATGGGTCTGGGTTAGGGCGTAGGGATTACGTCGGGTTTAGGATTTAGGGTTTAAGGTCTTGGGTCTCGGGGTTATAGCGTTTAGGGCTTAAGTTTTTCCATGGTCATTGTAAAACATACCCCCACTGCCTCCCTATCAGCCTGGCAGCAAAGATGGGTTCTGCTCATGCGAATTTAGAGGAGGGAACCCACACCCCGACACATTCTTGTAGTAAGTATGGAAACGAGGAGTGGAGCACGGAAGTAACATGACTATACTCCCTTCAAGCGCGCTTTCAAGCGCGGGTGCACGTCAGCGCGTTTTCAAGCGCGGGCGCGCGTCAGTCGAGGGAGACTACCCTGCTGACGACCAAGTGCCAGAAGAGCCTGTACTTCTTCAACATGGCGGCAGGAACCTGCGGCGCAGAAGTCCCATGCACAGAGCTGCTGGCAAGGTGCACCATTATTCCTTGGAACGACTCGGAGCCATAGCACCAGTTCAACCTTGGGTTGATGTGCTCAGAGAGCTGCGGCAGGTGCGCCACATAAAATGAATTACCCCACACCTTATAAAAAACACAAACTCCTAGTCAATCTGTATTGGTGTTATATTGGGTAAAGTCATTATCGTTGGGGGTGAAGTGGATTGTCAAGCTGTCCTGTAACCCTGACAGATATACCTACTCATGTAGGCTCGCAGCAACAAGGAGCTCGTGTCGTGTGAATGAAGAGATCAACTCGTTTTCGCTCGCATTCAGATACACGGATGACAACAACCACAATAACAAAGAAGAGTGTCCGCCTTAACCCTTCCAAAGCATTATGCAAATCCAAACAAGAACTCTTGTACCCTTAATTGGGGATATATGGTCCCTAATAGTGGGTACTTAAGCCCTAATAGAGGGTAGGAGAAGGGTCTAGGTACATGGGGGCCTATAAATGGTAGTTTCCCTAAATCAGGGGACCCCAATATAGACTCCAAAATGCTATAAACCTTTTTATGGGGACCCCCAAAGGAGTACCCCTAATTTTGGAAAGCCCCCAAATAGAACCACGCCTGCGCTGCCAGGACTCGTTGAGCCACAGCTAGCGCTTCCGTGAGCGGCGCTTCTGAGGTCGGCAGGACGGAACGATGGAAAGAAAGGTTTGGGTTGGGTACTTGGGATTTAGGGTTTAGGGTTTAGGATTTATGGTTTAGGGTTTAGGGGCTTAGGGTCTAGGTTGGGTACTGCCGCCACCCAGTAACAGTCTATATTAGGGGTCCTATCAAGGGCTATATATAACCATATCATAATTATTATCCAACTGTTACTGAGTGGGGGCAGTACCCAAGTTTTGGGGTTGTTTGTACCAAGACCCTCCTAGTACCGTTAATTGGGGATATACGGCCACTAACAGTGGGCACTTAAGCCCTAGTAGAGGTAGGAGGAGGGTCTAAGCAAGAAGAGTATTTTGGTAACTGTGACCTGATGATAAGGACCCTAGCCAAATGGGGGGCTGCCAACATTATGGTCCCTTTTTTGGGCACCCTAAATATTAGGTGCCGTGTTATAATTGGGTACCCAAAATGGGACCATAATTTTGACAACCACCCAAATCATCTGATGGTCATCGGATCCTTAATTGCGGGGTTGGGGCAACGAAGTCACCTGGCTAGTTTCGGGTTGCAAGTATGATTTTGAGGGCGTAGCGCTAGAACCCTAAGCCCAGTACACCCTAAACCCTAAACCCTGACTCCTAAACCTGACACGAAAGGTGAAGGGCTACATGGAAACTATTTCGGGCTGTGTGGGTTTGGCGTCAGGCGGGAGGACTTGCAACTAGGACTGTGGACAGCGGGCTTTAAGGTCGAAAGCATTGCTGCAATGAATGTGGGTTGGGCTGGGGGTCCTAGTTAAGGCAAGCTGGGCTGGGGGCCTATATGCATTTGAGCTATAGTCTGAACTCCCAGTATCCCCTTAATAACCCCGAAGATAGTCCCTTTCATAGCTCTTTTTGATAGGGTCTTAGACTATAGCTCATATGCATTTGGTGATTCGAAATGGATGTCCTGTTCTGCTTTGCGTGCTGGTACGTGCGAAAGGCGTTCCTGCATCCCCCAATGACTCTATAAGTCTGGCTGCAGAAGATAGGCTTGTCTGTGCCTCAACCTCTCGAGACTTAGCTGCCAACGTGATCAACTCGCCTATGCTTGTGCCAATTTGTCTGGCTTGGCTGGCGACTCCCTCGAGCACCGCTAACGCTTCAGCGACTTGCTGACTGGCAGTAGTATCCGCCCTCTCTCTGTACGCACCACCCCTTCCAGTCATGGGTGGGGAGGTTTAATATAGGGGGAAGGGATTAAACCTTAACCCTGCCTAAACCCACAACATTGGTAAACAATAATGGTCCACAACCCTTAAAACAGTCAACAAAAATGTTGGCAACATAACGGTTCAGAACCGCTCACAACAGTCCCGAAGGCCATTATTGTACATACTGTGGGGTCCAGGTAAACCTAAACCCTATACCCTAAACCCAAAACCTTATAAACCCTAAACCTGAAACCCTAAACCCTAAACCTTATAAACCTAAAGGGCTGCCTTCAGGCATTCCGGACCCCCAAACCTGCCAACATCCTGGAGCCCTCATATCTGCTTTAGGTTTTAGGGTTTAGGGCTTAGGGCTTAGGGTTTAAGGCTTCGGGTTGAGGGTTACGGGCTTAGGGCTTGGGGGTGTAAGGCTAAGGGTTGAGGGTACAGGGTTTAGGGTTTCGGGCTTAAGGCTAACGGCTCAGTGTTTAGGGTTTAGAGCTTAGCGTTAAGGATCTCGGGCATAGGGTCTATATCCAAAACGCTAAACCCTCATACCTTAAGGATCTCGGGCATAGGGTCTATATCCAAAACGCTAAACCCTCATACCTCAAGGACACCCCACAGGTGGGTAGTTATGAGGTGGGAACCATTAGAAGAGATCCAAAAAGGAAGGAAGGCATTTCAAAAAGGACCCGCCCAAGTAAAAGGTTTAGAGATTCCTCAACCCGCTGCTATATCTGAATGCTGAATACGCCTCTATATGAGCAATAGTCGAAACTCCTTAATGGTGGTCATGCAGGGAATTATATAAGGGACTACTATGGGCGATATTGAGGGGGATAGTAAGAGTTTACACTATGGCTCATATGACCCCAGTGGTACAATAGTTTCCATTTTCTTTTCCATTCCTTCATTCCAAACCCTGCCCCGTAAACCTTCAGTAAAAACCAGTCCCATGTTCTGTCTCCATGCCGTCATCAAAGGGTTTAGGGTCAAGGGTTTGGGGTTTAGGGTGTCCGTTGCTAACAACCTTGACCCTAAACCCTAAAGATTAGGACAGATGTCTGCCTCCCTGCCCCCTCTCCTATGTAAACCCTAAATCGCCTAAACCCTAAACCCCCAACTCTAAAGTCAACGCTAAACACTAAATCCTAAACTCAAAACCCTAAACCCTAAACTCTGAACCCTAAGCCTTAAACTAGACCCTAACCTCCCCCACCCCTTCCCGGTCTGTCTCCAGCAAGTGCAGCAAAGAAGCTTGAGGAAGTCTCCTCAAGCTCTTCTGCCAGGACCTGGCACTTTTTTGGGGATTTGGGGGTTTAGGGTTTAGGGGTTAGGGTTTAAGGGTTTAGGGTTTAAGGTTTAGGGTTTAGGGGATTTGGGGTCTACGTGGCACTTAGGACCCTTACTAAGGGTTCATCCTTAATTACCTAGAACATGAATATAAGGGAATCCCAAAGGGTTAAGGGTCTAAGGTCCAAGCTAAGTCCCAAGGAGGGGCTTGAAACCCTAAACCTTAAATCCAAAACCCTAAAACTTATATCCTAAACCTGAAACCCTAAACCTTAACTCCTAAACCTTAAACCCTGAAACCACCAAGCGCCAAGCCGACCCTGTAAGCCACTGAAAAAAGGCCTCACAGAAGCAAGCTCCAAATTACCAAGACACTCGATTTAGGGTTCAAGGTTTAAGGTTCAGGGCTTAGAGTTTAAGGGCTTAGGGTGTAGGGTTTAGGGTTAGGATTTATAATCCCAATATGTACCCTACAATATTGTAGTAGTTTCCATTTTCTTTTGCATTATCCCTATATAAACCCTATATTATTACTACGCTGGCTGAATTCTAGCCTAAGGGTCCAAGGACCCAAATAATGGGATATTATGGCTCAAACACTAGGCAGGAGGTTTTCGGTTTAGGGCATAATGTAGACACCTGATTAATGATCCCCCTCCTTCTAAGGGCCTGAATATTAGGATCCCTGTTATAATCCCTATTAAGGGGAGGGGGTCTATTAATCAGGGGTCTGGGTTAGTGTCTGGACATTGTCCACGAAACAAGGCCCCGGGCACCATCTACCCGACTCTGGGAGCTTGCAAACAACGCCATGATTCAAAAAAGCCCTAAACAGCAAAACACCTATAGACAAGAATCTCCCTAGATGTTCCCTATTATCTGCAGACTGATATGAAGATTTTCCAGATTATCGATTCCGTCCTGACGAGATCGCAAACTAGAACTAAAGTTTTGGGAGGGTATGCAACCGACCCTAATTTAGAGGAATACCTCCTTGAATCCTAACGCCCGAAACCACAAGCCCTTGACCGCTACCTGCCATGGATGTCTGGGAAAAAATGGGAATTAAGATGCCAAAGCTACGCCTACAAACAAATTCCAGGATGTTCCAAAGCCTAAACGTAGGTTAAGGGTTTGGTTCTAGAAAAACCACAATACTTGTTACTCTAAACAGTTAGGCCCACACATGAAATGCTAGACCTGACACCCCAGACAGTAAGTCGTAGAAGCTTCTTCTGGGCTGCTGTTAAGGAAGTTAAGTTACAATAGCCGATTACTACTATCGACTATGAAACCATATCGGCTTTCTATAGTAGTCCCATATATATTCCCCTATATAACCCCCTTTAAGGAGTTTAGATTATGGCTCATATGTGGGGGGTTCTATAGGAAGTATCGGGCGGCCCCTATCTGGGACTCTATATTTTGGGAACTCCCGTATTCCGGTAACTTGTATAACCCTAGATCTCCAAGTCACCTAACTAGTAGGCTACTGGGCTATGCAAGTACAGGGTATATAGAACCCAGAACCCATTATTAACCCTAAATCCTAAATCCTGAACCCTAAACCATAAATCCCAAACCTCCAACCCAAAACCCTAAATCCTAAACCCTAAACCGCAGGCCTAGGGTAATTCAAACTCATTAACAACAACTCAGTCTTGTGGGCTCGGCCTCCAGCTTCAGCAAAACCGAAGCCGCCATCAGAGCAAATGTTCCGGCTTTCAGTCATGGGTGTTAGGTTAGGTGGACCCCCCCACCCTGTAATAGTGACTATAAGGGATACTGAGGATTATATTAGGCTCCTATTATATTCCTATTATACCCCCAGTACAATTATCTTAGGATCCTATTGTATTCCTATTATACCACTATTACAGGGTGGGGGGGTCCTCCTAGGGCTTAGGGTTCAGGGTTTAGTTGTTTTTTTTGGAACAGCAAGGCTTTCCCTGTGATACCCTAAACGAGGATAATGCTGGAGAAGGGGAGCTCCCAAAAGGGATTTTGTCTTTTGGCAAACCCCATTTGGTAGTTTCCCTAAAAATGGGGACCCCAATATAGACCCAAAAATACTATAATCCTTATTATAGGGACCCCCAAAATGGTACCCCTAATTTTGGGAAACCTCCATTTAAGGCTTATGGGGTGAAGGGTTAGGAGTCCAGGGCTTGAGAGGCTTCAGAGGTTTGGGGTGTGAAAGGCGTGACTTTAGTTTAGAGTTCAGGGTTCAGGGCTTTAAGGGTTTAGGGTTTGACGGATTAGGTTAATATGTGCCAGGTTTAAGGTCTAGGTTTTGCAGGGTAGGGTTATCCTTATGGTTACTCTATAGCTTCGCGATTTGAATTCATGGCATGTCAGGCTTGAGACTTCAACGCCTTCATTCTAACGATTCTAAGTCCTAACCCTAAACCCTACACCCTCAACCCTAAACCCTAAACCCAGACCTTCAGCAGAAACCCCGTAATTGCAACGTTCTCCCAAACTCCAAGCTCACAAGCCTGAAGCCCAAAGCTGGGAAGCCGCTAAGGAATAAGGAAGCCCTATCACTTACTCTCTGTATATATATATACATAGGGTTTAGGGTTTAGGTTTCGAGTTTAGGGATATATATGTATATATATACACGTTATACACATATATGTTCTTACTTCTCATGCTTATTATTTACCATGTATATAGGTATTATGATGATGATACTCTTTGTATATATGTGCCTGGACCCTCCTTGTACCCTTAATTGGGGATATATGGTCCCTAATAGTAGGTACTTAGGCCCTAATAGAGGGTAGGAGGAGGGTCTAGGTGTAGAGATATACGCGTTTCTACACGCATATGTACATACTTATCATGCTTCTCACTTACCATGTATACGTATTATGATTGTGATTTACCGCATATACGTAATCTGGTTCTTATTTACCATATATACCTCGACCCTCCTCCTACCCTTTATTATTAGGGCCTAAGTACCTACTATTAGGGACCATATATCCCCAAATAACGGGCCCTAAACCCTAAACCCCGTGGGAAACTGGGAAGCTTCAGGTAGGCATTAGGAAGGTGCTGGGGTGGGGTCAGGGTCAGGGGTTTAGGGTTTGAGGTTTGGGGTTTGGAGTTTAGGGTTTAGGGTTTGGGGTTGTGGGTTTGAGGTTTAGGGTTTAGCTCTTGGGGTAGGGTTCTCTATGTCCCTGCTATATGCAACCTTAAGGGCTCCAGAATTACAGCACCAATGCCTGGGCTGGGGCTTAGGACTCAGGATTTGAGGTTAAGGGTTTTCAGTGGGATGGTGGTGCCGATCTCCAACGCCGAAATTTGAATCTAAATCCGTGGATCAGGGCCCTAAATTCCGACTTCATGAAATCCGGTCCTGAACAACTGCTTCCTGACATAACCCCCTAAGGGTCCAAGTACCCAATAACAAAAACTTACCCCAAACCTGTACGCACTACATTTACTATTACCCAAATCCCAAGTAACTAATTATCGGGTACTTCGACCCTAAACCCTCAACCCTATATATGTCCCCTGTAAAGGGACCTAATTATTGGGTACTTGGACCTTTAAGGACCCTACAAGCCTAGTTACCTGTAAAGTGGATTCCAGGCTCCCAGGTGCTACGCGCGATTTGGGGTTTAGGCTACAGAACAGCTACCTTGTATCTGTAGTTTCCTTAGACCTATAACAAAAATGATATTTCAATATGTCATTAGGGTTATACTATGAAAAAGTAAACCCTATGGACAGTACAGGTATGCATGTGTAGAACTAGATCATGCGCATGTACACCCGTAAACCCATCGACAAACAATCACAGATGATAGGGAGGACTTTCAGTATACTTGCCCCCCTCAAGCCACGTCCATAGCATAACCCCAGCAATCCCCATGTTTAACCTACTTAAAAGACGTAAAGACCCCAGTCTGCCCAGAAGTCCGTATCCCCGTAGCTCCCAATGGCTCCATTGACAATGAACTTTAAACCTCAAACCCTACACCCTAAATACCAAACCTGAAACCGTAAACCCTCAACCCTAAACCCCAAACTGGAGACCTGAAACCCTAAAGCCTGCAACTCAAACCCTCAAACCCTAAACCCTAAATAGTAGCTTCCATTTTTCTGTTCCATAATTATCCCCACATAACCCCAACATAATCCCTATAAACCCCTATACCCTGGATTTTGGGAACCCCCAACCCTATCCCTGCTGAGACTGCCACAGACAGTCTGGGGATGGTGGACATTCCTGGAGGAGATCGAGCAGCTCTTTGACCTTTGCTTAGGGTTTAGGGTGTAAGGTTTAGATCGAGCAGCTCTTTGAACATTGGTTTGTGGTTTGGGGTTTAAGGATTTTTTTGGCGGGTTTTTAGGTTTTCCTTTACTTTTCGATTTCTTGCTGAGTTCCTGTCCCATTTCCCAAAAGTCAAACCCCATGTCCTCAACTGTAAACCCCAACCTTCACCCCTGAACTCCGAATCTCAAAACACAAGCCTTAGGTAGAACATGGTAGAACCTAAGCCCTATAAGCCTTGAACCCTATAACCCCAAACCCCAGACCCTACCTTGAACCCTAAATCCCAAACCTCAAACCCTAAACCTTAAACCGTTTAAACCGATAACCTAAACCTTAAACTCTAAACCCTTTACCTTGATTAAGGGTTTAGGGTTTAGGGCTTTACGGTTTAGGGTTTAGGGTTTCCTAAACCCTAAACCCATTCGTGTGCTGAGACCTCAGGGCAGACCAGGGCCGCTGGAAGCCCTGCTGTCCGTGCTGATACCGATTCTTACTGGTGGCTAGCAGGGAATAACGGTATAGATAGATGGATGAATAGATAGATAGTATCTCATATATATATATATACCTTTATCTATACGAATTAGGGACTAGGGTTCAGGGTTAGTCGGACATGAGGGAATAGATTCCGTATATAATATATATATATATATACTCCCTTATCCCCTACTAACTTCCAGCTAGAATCTTTGGGCGTCCCTAAGGCCCAACACCAACCAACCCGGAAACACTTCAACCCCACACCCCCATCCCGAGACTTTCAGACACTTAAACTTACCAGGATTCAACGCCTAACCCAGACCCCTCATTAATCAACCACCTCCCGTTGATAGGGATTCTCATAAGGATCCTCTTATTCAGGTCCTTAAAAAGAGGGGGTTTATTAATCAGGGGTCTAAAGCCCAAGTCGCCTGCCATGGTTATCTGACCCATGGTTTTAGGGGAGCTTAAGGCGCGAGCCGCTTCTAATTGGAACGCGGTCGCTCCTCATAGCTACCGAACTGGGGTGTGTCCTTGAACAACCCTTTTCTAGCGTTTGAGGCTTAGGGGTTTCGACGTAGAGTCTAGGGCTTAGAGTTTAGGATTTAGGGTTTAGAGTTTGGGGCTTCCTGTTTAAATTGAAATAGGCCCCACAATTGGGCCCTGGCCGCCGCAGCACTAAGCTTCTCCTGTTTTCTCTCTTGCTGCACCTCCTGGCGACTTTTGAGGATGCAGACAGCCCCTTAATTAGGGAATATACTTTGAGTCATATTACGGATCCTAGTATCATTGAGTATATATATATATATTTATGTATATTCCCTAATTAAGGGATATTGGGCTATCTGGGGACTGGGGCTTGGGCTTGAAGCTCTATATCCAAGACGTGAGTAACAAGAGGTACGAATGCAGAAACAAATGGAAGAGAACCTGGACAATTAAGTGGCAAATGGGTTTGTACGGGGTTTTGTATGGGGTTTATTTAGAGATCTAGAAAGGCAAGTAGAGGAGTCTGGTAACCCCAGCCCATAACAAAAGATCTTTTTGCAGTCGTACGAGTATGCTATTCACTAGAATTGGGTCAGATGATGCTCACAAGGTACTGTTTGCGGTTGCGCTTTTCTTTTTTCTTTTTTGGAAGGGGTGTGTGCTTCGTAACCACTTATATGGGGCTATAACTCTCCCCATGCCCGGCCCTAAAAGGCATTACATAGGTGAGCCTCCGAATAAGATCTACTGTTCTGGGTGGCCCTCCCAGCGAATCCAAAAGGGCCAGCTAACCCCAAGCTACAGGTGCCAGGGCCTTCAAGCATGTGTTTTCCGCAGCCTTAAGATGTGTTGCTGTGAAGGAACTCGAACTCAGCTACTGTGATATAGATAAATGGCGGTTTACTACAAGTAGGGGTGGCTTTTTGGGGTCCCTACACTACGGATTATAATATACTGTGGTCTATATATTGGAGTCCTGTATTTCGAGAAACTAGCAATTATGGCAAAAGATAGAGTTATGTGCTATGGACTAAAAAGGTGATAACTACTACCGTCAGCCATCAGCCCTAAACTCTGAACCCAAAATGGGGTTCAGGGTTCAGGCTTTACAGAGTCTGGGGTTGACAGTGTTGGTATCGGGGTTCAGGGTTTGGGGTTTAGGGCTCCAAGTACCTCAAGAGTGGATATTGGGCCCAAACTGCTTACGATAAAAGACTGTTGCGCCCAAGGTTTTGCTGCTTGAGTACTTGGACCCTTGAGCAAGCGGAACCAGTGGTCCGCGGTGAAGGTGCCTAATCCGTAGATCCCAAACCCTAACCTAAGCCCGGTATGGGTTTCCCAACAGGAGAAACAACATACCCAGGCACATTGGGTCTCTTTAAAGGGATCTTGGCATAGTTACATCACAAGGATATTTCAGGTATAGGTCTAGGGTCTGTGTACTCAATACTTGAATACTTGGGTAGTATGACTTGTAGTATTTTTTGGGTTGAGTATATGACTGTCGGGCACTTGGACCTATAGGGATAGATTGCAAATCCATTGCCCGAAGGTCTCTGAATGCCAACAAAAAAATTGCAGCGACCCCTCCAGCCCTCACCAAATCTTACAGGGTTTGGGGTTTAGTGTTGATACTCTGAAGTCTCAAGCCTTCACCTTAAATCCTAGCTCCACCACCATATAGTATGTAGAATAAGGGCCTTTGTCACCATTTTAAAGGAATCATTGCCTTGTCCTTTTTGTCTGTTTAGACAAACCCTCAGCGCTTAGCTTCTGAATCTTAACTCCTCTCCCCCATCATATCCTTAACCCTAAACCCTAAACCCTAAACCCTAAACTCTACCCTAAAGCTCTTGCAACCGCACCACGGACGCCCAAACTCAAGTCCCCCAAAGCCCAAACCTTCCCACAAATCCCAGGGCCAAGAGCCTTGAAGCTACTGAGGGTCTGGGACTTAGGGTTGAGGGTCTAGGATTTAGGACTTAAGGTCTAGGGCCTAGGATTTCTGATCTAGGATTTAGGACTTAGGATAGGGTTTAAGGTTAAGGGCTACCTTAGGACCCAAAGAATTGTAGAGTTACTGAGGGGGTTTGGACCATCATCTTATTTACGTTGGGGGTTTAGGTATGGTCTTTAAAGTCTGAGCCGAAATCCGTACCAATATCGAATAAAGGAATCTAGGGCCATCACATTGGTAATCTAGAAACCTGAAAAAGTACCCAATACTATGGTCCTAGGTTCTTTGTGTAAATGTGGTACGGGATATCTCAAGCAGACCTCCAAGTTATACCCTAAACCCTAAACCCTAAACCCTAAGTCTAAGCTCCAGCTCCACCTGAGTATCCCATGTGATACTCCCCCATACAATCCCCATCATAACCCCCTTCAAGGAGTTTGGGATACAGCTTATATAGGCAGTTATTGTGCGTAGAATAACCGCCATGTTGATGCTTCTGATGGTTGGAGGCTAAGCCCTCAACCCTGGACAACCCTAAAACCCAAACCTAATCTCGGTGTCCAAGTAAGCCTTCAGTCGAAAAGCCCGAATTACTATAATACTAAACCCTAAACCCTAAACCGTAACCCCTAAACCCTAAACCCTAGACTATCCCATCAAGGCGCCTCGGCGCAAAGTTCGCTCACGCAGGACCTTCGCGAGTGCAGATTTCAGGGATTAGAGTTTGAGGGTTTAGGGTTTAGGGTTTAGCGACTCTGGTTTGAGGGTTTAGGGTCTAGAGCTCAGCAATTCTGGCTTGAGGGCTTAGGGTTTAGAGTTCAGTGATTAGGGTTGGAGGGTTTGGGTTCGGGGTTTGGGATCCTTGCCCCAAGAATCATTCATGCGAAACTTCTTGCCCGAGTAATAACTTAGAGACCATGTTGCCCATATGTCAGGTTACTAGTTCATAACCAATATATATATATGTATATATATATATCAATGCAAGTACACTACATTCCAGCAACCCCTATAGTCCCCCTTAGTAGATAGAATATGGCTTGATAATAAGATCCCCATAAACCCCATACTCTATCTACTTAAGGGGCCCTAAACCCCATATAACCCATTATAGTAGTTTCCATTTTCTTTTCCATTATCCCTATATAAACCCAATATAACTCCATATTCTATCTACTTGGGGGGACTATATGCAGGTAACAAGGCTTTTAGGTATGGGGTTCGGGGCAGGGCAGCTCCATCAACACAAGCGAAGATACCCGTGCAACACGTGTGCCCCTCCTAAACCCGAACTCCTAGGCCCTAAGCCCCAAGCCCTAAACCCTAAGCCCTAAACCCTAAGCCCTAAGCCCTAAACCCTAAACCCTAAGCTGCATGCGTCTGTTTCTGCATTGGCATCAAACTTGCTTTTACGGCACTTGATTAGGCCACCAATCTGAGGGAACCACATTATGCACCACACATCCCCCCTTGTGGTCAGCCAGTTTAAGCTTCCTTACAGCAACCCACTCATGTTTCAGGAGATGCCAGCCTGCGATCAGTAACAAGGGTCGTATGGATATGAGCTACAGTCAACATTTCCCCGGATATTCAATGGACATGGGTTCCTTTTTAAGGACTATGTCTGGGGTTATAGACAACTATGTCCACCCTGAATGGTCTCTTGGTGAAGCTATTGTTGACAGTAGCTCATGTATGGGATCTCCCTTCTCTTGAATTTCAAACACCTTCCATCCATCCTTGCTTGGATTCGAGGCATGCCCTCAAGCATCCAAATAACCCAACGTATGACCCTAACAATGAAAAATCAACTGACCTTGATAATGAAAAATCAGATGAAAAAGCCAATGGAACATGAAATGGAAACTCGGAGCTTATAGGGGTGTATAGGGATCAAAATAGCCCAATGTAGGTGATAGTTACAGACGTCAGGGCCGGATGTAGGTATTATTTGTATACTTGGATCCCTAGGCCCTGAACCCTAAACCCTAAACCCTACACCCTAAACCCTAAACCCTAAACCCTAAACCCTACACCCTAAACCCTAAATCCTAAACCCTGGTGTGTGTAAGAATTCTTTCGACGCTGCATTCCAAGCTCCACAAAAAAAGGTAGCTGTTTTCCCCAGAGGGTCCATGTACCCAATAATTTGGTCCCCTTTAAAAGGGGATATATAGG
>CAJNIZ010011524.1:0-10883 GCA_905231905.1 Symbiodinium pilosum | reverse complement strand
GAGCCAGGCAGACCGGCAAGTGAGTGAACTCCCGTCCCCTGCCCAAACAGCAAAAAAATGAACACGCACCCCCGCCCAAACAGCAAAATTTAAAAATACGCCCACCGGCCCAAACAGCAAAAACAACGCTCGGAAGGGTCGGGGGCGTGTTTATCTTTTTGCTGTTTGGGCGAGGGCGTGTTGTTTTTTTTGCTGTTTGGGCGGGGCCCACGCCCCCGCCTAAACAGCAAAAAATTAAACACGCACCCGCCCAAACAGCACACAAATAAACACCCGAAAAGCCCAAACAACAAAAACGACCAGACAACAAAAAAATAAACACTCTCACCGGAAATTGAAATGGAAGCTGGATCAACCAGTGGTCCACATATTGCTAGGGTTTCTATGCCCTAAACCCTAAACGCTAAATCCTAAACCCATTGCAGGGGTCCTGATTCTAAGGATTGTAATATATTTCGGTCGATGTTCTGTCACTCAGAATGAAATTTGAGGTCTACATCCTGAGCCGTAACCCTAAACCCTAAATCCTAAATCCTAAACCCAAAACCTACACCCTAAACCCCAAACCCTAAATCCTAAACCCTGAATCCTAAGCCTCCATTCATATATAACTTAGATGTTTATGACTTAGCGGGCGAATGTCACATATTTATCGGGCAAGGATATATATTTAGCAGGCAAAGGTCATATATTTAACGGAGATGTTGAATCCTAAGCCCAAAGCACTAATGCCTAAACCCCTTAGCCCAAAACCCTGGCACAGGGGTTTAGGGTTTAGGGGTTTAGAGTTTAGGGGTTTAGGGGTTTCATGTTCCTGTAGAAGCTAGGGTTATGCAAGAGCTCTTAAACAGAATTGCCAGTATTGTTGATCAGTGCTGGCTCTCTTGTGCGCTCATGCGGACGCGATTGAGAAGCAAAGCCATTTGATTCTCCATTATCAGGATAACATCCTTACTTTGCCCTCTATATCCAAAGGTACCCCCTTGCAGGGATCTTAGATTTTCCATTTCACTTGCCACTTTCTTTTCCATTTGATTTTCCGTTTGAGTTTCCGCTTGATTTTCCATTCGAGTTTCCATTGGATTTTCCAAACCCTAGACCCTAAACTCATTGTCCGTTTGACTTTCCAGTGAGAGCATCTGATTTCAGTCGTTTTTCCCCTGCCAGGCCTTGAAGCTTTTGCTTGCAGATGAGGATGAGGCCGCGCTTCGGTTTAGGGTTTAGGGTTAAAAGTTTATGTTGGGTACTGCCCTCCCCCCACTAACAGTTGGATAATAACTATAATATGGTTAATATATAGCCCTTAATAGGACCCCTAATATATACTGTTACTGGGTGGGGGCAGTACCCAAAGTTTATGGGTCTAGCTAAACCCTAAACCCTTAGGGCTTAGGGTTTACAGTGCTGTTCTGCCAGGCTGGAATGCACCTGGAGGATCTTCTGAAAAGCTTAGTAGGGAGGTTAATTATAAACGCTATCCCGCGCCCGCCTCGGCTGGCGGGGCGCGGAGCACACGAATAGGTCATGGCATGTAGTTGACACGTCGGGTTTAGGGTCGAGGGAGTAGCGGAGGCAAGCCTCGCTTTGGACGTGTTTGTTGCATGCCTGTTCCAGCATTCATGGAGGGGATTGGCTGGGCTTAGTCCATCAGCCTGACGTGAGGGAGTTGCTTCGAGAGCCGCAGCCGTAGAACCGGCCTGGGCTGCATTCCAGGATTGGAAACTTTAAGTCCAGTCCCCAGTGCAAGGGTTGCCTGATCATAGAAGATGGCGACGAGGGGCGGGGAGGGGGGGAGGAGGGGAGGAGGGGAGGAGGGGGGGTCGCTGCCATGCATTTGGGGGGGGTCACCATGAGCGAAGAGGTCTGCAAGGTCTGCAAAAGGGTTTAGAGGGTTCTGAACACCCTGAGGCTGGACAGCCTTGGCGAATTGTGGGGATAGCTGGGGCTTCTTTAGATTTAGGGTTTAGGGGTTATAGATTATCAGTGTGCTTACTGAGTCCCCATGAGACCCCCCAAAGTATCCATGCTCTTGAGGATGTAGTTCGCCCCTCGGGAAATGGCTGATCCAGATGGTCGGGCATCTAAACTCCTGAACGGGGGTGTATCAGGCACTGTATAGGGGACTGCAATAGGGGTTCTTACGGGGGATACTAGGAGTTTGGACTATAACCTCTATAATCCCCTATATAATCCTAGTTTCCATTTCATTTTCCGTTTGCTTTTCCATTTGATTCTCCATTATTAAAGGGGATACTAGGAGTTTGGACTGTAGCTCCTCTGGCTCAGTAGCCAAGAAGCAGGCTCAGTAGCCTAAAGCAAGAGGTAGGTTTATCGTCATCATGAGGAGGCAGCCGGATCCTTTTTCTGGAGACATTGTGCCCCAGAATCACACGGATGATGAATCATCATCAAGACCATCGTCATCTTCAACTCCGCTCATGTTGCTTTGTGCCGCAATCTCGCCAGAACTGCCCATGCCTGCTACGCAGGTAGCCACACCACAGACCAGTGTCTGGCCTGCGGCGCAAGTCCGGCAGTTACTATCTCCCGTGGTGCATGCGTGGCATGCTGCCCTGCAAGGTGGATTGGTGCAAGCTCTCCAGACGCCAGCTGCAACAGCATCGTCTGCAGGGGCGTCCTCACAGACTGCATGGATGCAACCTAGGCTTACAAATGCCTTGACTGCACAGGGTAGCATGCAATTGGGCTTATCGCATGGACCACCCACACGAAACGGTGAGATGCGGGTTCACTTGATGCAAGACGCTCCTCCGCAAGGTGTGATGCACGAACAGTCATCGCAAGGACCATCAGCGGACAACGGATCAATGCAGCTTCCAGCAGTACATGTCGCAACCTCCCAATTCGCGATGCATCAGCAGTCAACATCGCAAGGACCATCTTTACAAAATGGATGTATGAGCCAGTCAATGTTGCAAGCTGCCCCTGCACAAGGTGCGATGCGCGGTCAATCACCGCAACAGCCACCAGTGCAAAGCGGATGGGTGCAACCTCCACCAATGCATGTTGCGACCCGACAATTCGCGACGCATCAGCAGTCATCACTGCAAGGACCATCGTTACAAAATGGATATATGAGTCAGTCAATGATGCAAGCTGCCCTTGCACAAGGTGCGATGCGCAGTCAATCAGCGCAGCAATCACCAGTGCAAATCGGATGGATGCAAACTCCACCCATGAAAGCTGCAACCGGACAATGTGCAATGCATGGAGCACTTTCGCAAGAACGCCCTTCTCCACAAAGCGAATGGATGGAATCTGCGATGATGCAGGGTATGCCGATGCGTGGGCTGGCTGAGTGGGGTCCATCTCTGCAAGCTGCACCCATGCAAATGCCTGGTACGGAAGTCCATGTCGCGCAGGAGCTTGCATCATACCTGCCGGCAGCCTCGTGGCGCGGCCAGGAGCAAGATACTAACGTCCATAAACTACTAGGATTTCTATAAGCTGCTATTTAGGGTTTAGGGTTTAGGGTTCAAGGTTAAGGGTTAGGGCTTAGGCTTAGGGCTGATCTAGGTACCCCAGAGGTACCTCTCCGTTTTTTTTAATTTTGGGGTCTCCCTTTTAACGCTGAACACAAGGATAAGGGTACCCCTATTGTTCAGGGCACCTAAACCTGAAACCCCCAATCCTAAACCCGAAACCCTAAACCTAACCCCTAAACCCTAAACCCTAAACCCTAAACCCTAAACCCTAAACCCTAAACCCTAAACTACCTAACCCCTAAACCTTACCTAGGATGCCACGATCGCAGCCTGGACACGATGGGCCTTCAGAAGCCGCACCTGCAGGTGGGTCGGTTTGTTTTGGGTTTAGGGTTTAGGGTTTCTGTCTTGGGGTTTTGAGTTTAGGGTTTTCTGATTTTTCATGTCCCTACAAGGTTCAGAAAACAATGTTTTCAAACAATGCGGCCCCCAACCCTCCCCCAGTAATCTTTATACGTTATAAGATCAGTTTCCATTCTTTTCTAGTTGATTATTGGGGTAATATCCCTACGCCCTAAACCCCAGCCCACAAACCCTGATCCGTAAACCCGGATCCCGAATAGACGGCAAAGGGGTTTAGGGGTTTACGGCTTAGGGTTCCAGAATTTAGGGTTTGACTGAAAGGTGAGGATGCGACTACGGATGACGAACATGACTGCAATCCATGCGTGCTCGTATTTTCCAAGCATGGATGCCGCAGAGGAGACCGTTGCAGCTTCTGTCACAGACATGGGGTGCTTTGGACTGTTTTATGTGTCTGTTCAAGTTCGAAACCCTGAACCCTAAAGCCTAACCCCTAACCCCTAAACCCTAATGCCTAAATCCTAGACCCTGAACCCTAAACCCTAACCCACAACCCCTAAACCCTAAAGCCTAAATCCTAAACCCAAACCCCCAAACCCTGAAGCCTAAAGCCTAAACCCTCAAGCCCTAAAGCCGGGAGTGTTAGGATTACCTTAGGATTTGATATATCCCCATATGTTCTATAGTCTAAACTCCTTAAAGGGGGGATATATGGGGGATTATATAGGGGACTACTATAGGGCTTATTAAAGGGGATACTAGGAGTTTAGACTATAGCTCATATGTTCCTGTATATCCTTTCCTCCCTGAACACTAAACCCTACTTGAAAGTTCATGGGACTTAGCAGCTGCTTATAACTGGGCTTTTGGCTGTCCTTTTGCACTCCTGAATCGGAATTGAGTAGGTTGCCCCAATTCGAAGCGGATTCATACGCCAAGTTATAGGTAGTTGCTAAGGCCCATAATTTGCAAGTAAACCCTTAAGCCTAAATCCTGAACGCTGAGCCATCGAACCCAGACACAAACCCCTATGTATCCCCAAATATCCTGAACCCTAAACCCTAAACCCACCCAACCCCTCAACCCCTAAACGAAGGTGAACCTTCAAGCCGCTTATGACCGACCCAGCAAGATGGAGCGCAGGCTGTGGAAGCGCCACATAGAATATCGATGGCGCTGCGATATTGAGGGTTTGGGGTTTGGGGTTTAGGGTTTGGGGCAAGTGAGATGTAGAGAGATACAGGGGGAAACGGGGATATATATAGGGTTTCGGTTTACGGTCTAGGGCTTAGGGTGTGGGGCTTAGGGTTCAGTTTTTAAGAGCCTAGGGGGGAGGGTAAGGCTATAAGGGCTTCTTAAGGGGGATACTAAACCCTAAACCCTAAACCCTTCAATCGCTTAGACTATGGCTCCGATGAAAATGTCCATGTCACTTATACTTCGGGACCGTCAGGGTTGGGCATCATGAGTCTCAGGTCATCTAGGGTTTAGGGTTTAGGGTTTAGCCTTGCATCTACTTGGAAGTTCATTGGAAGTCGTCCGAGACCTTTTAGGTATCCAAGTTCCGGAACCTGTACTATGCCACCTCTAACCCTAAACCCTAAACCCTAAACCCAAACTGCCGATGACCTTCGGAGCGGACGGTAGCACCCAGGAATTGGTTCTCCATCGCTCGGGCGGAGATGTGGCTCGTGTGCAGGATGAATTGCAGGAGACTGGGTTGCTGTTAAGTTACTTAAGGTTTAGGGTTTAGAGTTACTATATTATCCCCCTATAATGGAGAATCAAATGGAAAAGAAAATGGAAAATGAAATGGAAACTGGGGGAATATAGGGATTTAAGAGACTTAACTTAAAGTTACTATATTGGGGAACCATAAGAATTACTATATATACCCGATATGGTAACTTAATTTAAGTTCCTTAACAGCAACCCAGGAGATGGCCACGAATTCCAACTACGCGCGCCGGGTTCTGCTCGACTACTTGGAGGCCCTCTAGCCGAATCTATCAAGAATACTACTGGTATCATTACCATGGTTATAACTGTCATTAGTATGATTACTATTATTACTATTGCTACTATCATTTCTCTTACTACCTAAACCCTAAACCCTACTATTATTACTCTCGTTCTAGCCTTGAGATTCCTCCAGCTACAAGCAGTTAGAGTCCTCTTCGGCAACGAGACGGGCCGAAGCCTAGTTCTCATGACCATAAAATGGTCCCCTCAGCCGAACTAGTTGGTTCCAAACCCTAGACCCCTTAACCATTTAACCCCTAAACGCCTACACCCCTACCTAAACCCCAAAAGTATGTAAAATAATATCCCTAAGCCCCTAATAATAGCCATAAGGGCCATTATTTTACATACTTTGGGGTACAGGTAGACCCCCTAAACCCTAAACCCTAAACCCCTAAACCCCGAAGTCCTAAATCCTAAACCCTAACCCTTAAACCCTAAACCCTAAACCCCGAAGCCCCAAAGAATTTTTATGCGCTAGCCATGCAATACCCAGAGGTTGGCTCAAGCAAGCTGCCTTTGAGCCAACCCTAAGCCCTAAAATATATTTAGGGTTTAGGATTTAGGATTTAGGGTTTAGGGTTTAGGGTTTAGGTTAGGAGGACCCCTCACCCTGTAATAGTGGTATAGTAGGAAAATAGTAGGACCGTGATATAGTCCTTATTATCCCTTATAGCCACTATTGCAGGGTGGGGGGTCCACCTAAATTATAGTATATTAAGTTATATTGTACGATAATATTGTATTGTACTGACTTAGATCATATCAGACTATATAAGGATTATACTGTATAATAGGATATCATAACATATTGTACTATATTGTACTATATAATACATATACGATATAACATTGCACTTTCGCACATTCTATTATACTATAGTAGACTACAACGAAGCCTATACGGAAGCCAGACTGGCCACCCCCCCGCCCCCTCCTTCCCCCCTCCCTCGCACCCATGGAAACTGAAAAGTTTTATGGCGAACTTGGTACATGGGGTTTTGAGTTTTGGGTTCCCTAAACCCTAAACCCTGCCTCTCCAGTAGGTTCGTGATGAAGGACAGTTTCCTGAAACAGACCAGGTTTCATGGGTTTAGGGTTTAGGGTTTAGGGAGGGTTTAGGACTGCTCAACAGAAACAGACGTTCAGCAGAAAACTTGTAGGAACTTTTTTTTATGCGCACCATTGGTCCCAAAAAACTGGAGACCCCAATATCAATCCTTACCATACTACAATGCTTATTATAAGGGCCCCCCAAAAAGGTAGCCCAAATTTTGGGAAACCCTAATAGATGTCCAGTTTTTATGCGTACACACCTTCTCCCTCCATGCAACAGCAAGAGGTAAAGAACTCGTGATTGGGGGGGCCATTGCTGTGCATTCTACCCTCAAGGTTTTGGTCAGCTACCCATAATTTAAAGTTTGCTTCAGCAATCGAGCATCCACAAAGGGCGGCGCCCTCTAGACTATTTGGGGGTTTCCCAAAATTAGGGGTACCTTTTTGGGGGTCCCTATGATAAGGACTATAGTATTTTGGGGTTTATATTGGGGTCCCCTTATTTTGGGAAACTACCATTTAACCTTGTGAAAAGTGTTGTACTTAAGTGTGACAAGCATGATTGCTGAAGTCTTCCCAGCTACACAAATTTCAAGGAAGCACAAGGCACATCCTGGAGTGCTTGTATTTACATACTTACACTGCAGCCTGTATCACAGCTGTGTTAGCTGTCTGCTGTTTGCATTCGAACGAGTGCGTGCCTTGTCAGTCTTGTACGCCTGTTCGAGATCCGCCAATCGCTTGAGCGTTCATGGCGCGTCATGCATGGATACAAAGAATCCATTCCGACTAAATTCTCGCTGTCAGCTAACCATTAACTCAAGTTTGCTTCAGCGATCGAGCATCTGCACAGGGCGGCGCCCTCCAGACGATTTCACCTTGGTGTAAAGTAGTGTACTTAAATGTGATAAGCATGATTGCTGAAGTCATCCCAGCGACACAAATTTAAAGGAAGCACAAGGCACATCCTGGAGTGTTTGTACTTACATACTTACGCCTTACGCTGCAGCCTGTATCACAGCTCAGCTGTCTTAGCTGTTAAACTGTTAACTGTGTGCATTCGAACGAGTGCGTGCCTTGTCACTCTTCTACACCTATTCGAGATACATGAATCGTTCGAAAGTTCATGGGACGAAGGGTGGCACGTCATCTGGACTTGGTTACGAAGATTTCATTCCAACTGAAACCCTGCGGTCAGCTACCCATGAACTCAAGTTTGCTTCAGTGATCGAGCATATGCAAAGGGCGGCGCCCTCCAGACGATTTCACTTTGGTGTAAAGTGTTGTGCTTAAGTGTGAGAAGCATGATTGCTGAAGTCGTCCCAGCTACACAAATTTAAAGGAAGCACAAGGCACATCCTGGAGTGCTTGTACTTACATACTTACACTGCAGCCTGTGTCGCAGTTGTGTTAGCTGTTAGCTGTGTGCATTCGAACGAGTGCGTGCCTTGTCATTCTTCTACGCCTGTTCATGGCTAATTTGCCTCAGCACAGGATGTTGCATCAACCGCTCGCCGAGGTCACAGACATCAGCTCTCAAAGAACATGCGCTAGGATCCCTAATATGATTTAGGGTCCATTCCTTAAGAAAGCGATATCGAGCTCCCTGGGATCACTGCATTGTTTCAATTGCTTCGAGAGAGCAGCAGCTACATCATTTTCGCCAGAAGAACCCAGAGAGCCCAATACCCCTTAATTAAGGAATATACCCTAAATCATACTAGACTTCCTAATACAATTTAAGCCATATTCTTTAGTTAAGGGGTATTGGGCTCCCTGAAAACAGTCCAGCTTTGCACCGACATGGGCAGATGGCCCTCACCTGCGAAGAAACATATGCACATACTAGACCCTTTAGCCCAGATCATTGCGGATCCGAATATCTTTGCAGTAGCGCCTATTTGCATCCCTGTGAGCTACTTGGACAAACCGCGGAAACATCACTGTTGATCCGATGTCTTCACGACACGTCGAATCGGACTTCCGTTTCTGATCCAAGGGTCTTTCCATTTCATGCAAACCTGAGGTCCTGATGGTCTGGGTTTTAGGGTTTAGGGTTTCGGGTGTATCTGATCGTATCTCATACCGCCACACACGCGAGATCATGACTGATCCCACTGGCGCTCGCGGCAATGCTACCCGCTATTCCTGCAGCTTCCCATCCGTAAGCCCTAAACCCTAAACACCTATCCGTAAGCTCTGAACCTGATACTCCCTAAACCCTAAACCGCGGCAGGCTCCTGGGAGTCTCTGTAAGCTTTCATTCACCAAAAAACCTTAGTAATGCTGATGCCACCGGGTTTTAGTGTTTTGGGTTTCGGGTTGAGGGGGAAGTTCTCTGTGGTACTGTAGCGTCGTTGTCAGGTGGTACCCAAGGTCTTTCAACGGATCCGGGAACTATCCCCAGTGCCCCAGGCACCTCAATATCAGGTCTGCCAAAAGTAGAAGTCCTTTACGGGGGTCCCCATAGTCAGGATTGTAGTATTTCAAGGTCTATATAGGGGTCCCCTCCCGAAACCCTTCACCCTGAACCCCTGTTTATGGACATATTCAGGTCGTTGCATCTTCGTCGGTTTTTCAGCTGCCAGCATTGACCCAACAGCAAAACTGCCCAAAAAACAAGGTGTGTGTGAGGTTTAGGGCTTAGGGTTTAGGGTTTATCGTGCGAATCTTGAAAGGTAGTTTCTCTCCGTGCCAAACCCCTGAGGCACCTCGAATCCTTCCAGGGTTTAGGTGGCTTTCAATCGCCTCTACTTTCTTTCCCCCATGGCCCCATCGAAGCAATCGCACCGCCATGCGACGCCCCTTAGCCCTCACCTGCTAGCTGCGCTTGGCAGCAGAGGCCATTCGCAGGAACTAGGAATGAGAAAAAAGCGTCAATTTCAATTTGGTATCTTTTGTCCCCAATGGGGTCCTACATGACCGCTCAACGCCAAAACACACGGATCTTCAAGGAAAAGTTGAAATTTTGTAGGTACGTTTTCATACCAACCAAATGAGATCTTCCTTGGTGGGTGCTCGAAGGATGTGCCCACGGCCCCTGCCAACAGAACCCCAAACCTTGAAACCCTAAACCCTAAACCCCTAAACCCCTAAATCCTGAAACCCTAAGCTAAGTAGTCTATGTCAACAGCTGCTCAATTTCGTTCAGCTTGAACCTATAATCCCTCTTAAGTAGATAGAATCTTGGGTATATATGGGGATCTTATTATAATACATCCGAAGCTATATTCTATCTACTTAAGGGGGAATAAACCCTAAACCCTTAACCGCGACGAGTCTCTCTGTCAACAGCTGCTCAGTTTCGGTCAGCTTGTGCCTTACGGGCTGAATGAGCGCCTGCCATGCGGCTCAAGCGACGATCCTGACTCGAGGGGGGTGTCTTTATAAGACCTCCGAAATTTCTAAAATTTGTGTAGGTGTCCGGTGGGTTTAGAGCATAGAGTTCAGGGGATTAGGGTCAGGGTTTAGGGATATCAATTTACCTAGTGAATTCTACGGGCTCTATATAGAGTTTATATGCCGGACACCAGTATTTCTACATGTAGAGATACCTGAATCGTTCGAAAGTTCATGGGACGAAGGGTGGCACGCCATCTGGACTTGGTTACGAAGATTTCATTCCAACTGAAACCCTGCGATCAGCTACCCATGAACTCAAGTTTGCTTCAGCAATCAAGCATCCGCAAAGGGCGGCGCCCTCCAGACGATTTCACCTTGGTGTAAAGTGTTGTACTTAAGTGTGACAAGCATGATTGCTGAAGTCTTCCCAGCTGTACAAATTTAAAGGAAGCGCAAGGCACATCCTGGAGTGTTTGTACTTACATACTTACGCCTTACGCTGCAGCCCGTATCACAGCTGTGCTAGCTGTTAGCTGTGTGCATTCGAAAGAGTGCGTCCTTGTCACTCTTCTACACCTGTTCGAGATACATGAATTGTTCGAAAGTTCATGGGACGAAGGGTGGCACGTCATCTGGACTTGGTTACGAAGATTT
>CAJNIZ010011518.1:0-10887 GCA_905231905.1 Symbiodinium pilosum | reverse complement strand
TCTTGTTGCGCCTATCTATTGGTCTCGTGCCAGCCGCTGAAAACCCTCAAGGTTTCGCGTTTAGGCTTTCGTGCTTTCTCCGCCACTGGGTCGGCGGACTGAGCCGGAGGCTCTTAAGTTTAGGGTTTTAGGGTTTCAAAATATGGGTAATATAGTAACTACAGTAACAGGGTTTGGGCAGGTATTCTCTGGGTCCTGCCCCCGCCCATTGGCAGTTTAAAATAGGGGTATAATAGCGAGCACTGCATAAAAAATGTTACACATATTATCCGAGCGTTGATGTTTTGTCATGCAGCACCAATTCTACAAACATGTATTTTTACATGTATATGTATATGTATATGTTACTTTCCAAAATAGGGAGACACAGTACACCGATTACTAGGTTGCTGTTAAGGAGCTTAAATCAAGTTACTGTAATTTGGGTATACAGGGAATAGTAGGGTTTCCTTGTTACAGCAACTTATCTTGAGTTCCTTAACAGCAACCCCGTATTCTGCGAAGCACATATTTGAGCTATGTCATGTAGGAAAATGGAAAAGCAGTTTCGGGCTTAGAATTTAGGGATCCCAGACCCCTGGGAGGATCTAGAAAGTACAGCCCTCAATATGGTACCCCATACTACTATTGGGTAATTTCTAGGAACCCTTAAGGGGGCTCTACTTTCTAGATCCGCCCAGGGGTCTGGGATAGTACCTCCTAAGAAAGGAGAGTCGCGTGGACAGGAAAAAGGGCAACTCAAAGGACACAGAGTTTATACTACCGTCATCACTACTACTGCGATTACGATTATTCTTGTATCTGCAAGGGTTTAGGGTTTAGGGGATACTACCTGCTCATAGATTTCCTTGCCCAAGAAATCACACTTAGAAGACGCAGATGTTTGATGGGTCTTGCCTTCCCTTGAAAGAAGAAGCACAAGCCCTTAGCCCCACTAAACCCAATCCCTGAATAAAGAGGACTATCCTTTTCCTTTTTTTTTGTGGGTATTCTGAACACCCCCTTATACCCTAAAGCCTGAACACCCCCTTATACCCTAAAGCCTGAACCCTAAAGCCCCGGAATTCGGCTCCTGGTTTAGGGCTTTGGGGAATAATCAGCTACGGAAAAACAGCAGTTTCTATTCTCATTTCTATTCGCCTTCACACTCCTACATCACCCCTTCAAGGGGGATGTCCGGTATTAGCATGAAAGCATTCGTCACGAATGAGGTGGATCAGGTGGTTGGGCTCCGTCGGAGTTGGCCCAAGAGTTTCTCGGAACAGGCCCGTATACCTTAGGCCAGGCGCACACCCTCCAGCAGCGATCACAAAGGATTGTGAGCAGTATTACAGGGTCATGTCACCATGTATTCAACTATACCGCTATAGTCGCTGTAACTGGGTTGGCAGCCATACACTTGGGTATTGCTGGCTCCCGATGCCAAGGAAGCATTCTTTCGAGATAGTTGGCGCAGACCTACGAAGGCTGCCCTGAACCTTAAACCCCATGCACATCTCCGTGTACAATGCCTGCGAGATCGGTCAACTTTCGCAAGATGGTAGGACTGCTCGTTAGAACATACATCAACTTCTACTTTCAAGACACAAGAAACGAGCCCCAAAGCCTCACATCCTCTGTTGCCCCTGCAATAGCTACGTTTGGCCTCTAAGCAGGATCCAGAATCTTCCTCACAAGACAGCCTAAACCCTGAACCCTAAACACTAACCCTGAACCCTCAACCCATTCTGATGACATGAGGTCCATTCTCAACGCCTCAATTCCCCCTTCGGTGTTGTCTGAGGGCTTCCGCTCAAGGATATGCTAATTGCAAGGGCAAACTAGGAAGAGTTCACCACGGGCATAGACAAATCCCCAATGCAATTTCGCAGAAGAAGAATTCTTGGAGCTCTAAGCTACAGCCCTAAAACCCTAAACTCTAAACCCTAAAAACCCTAAACCCTAACCACTCAGTCCCTAAACCCTAAATCCCTAAACTCTCAAGCCCTAAAACCCTAAAATATATCAGGAGACCCAGAAGGTGGGATGAAGGTAGGTGGGTTCAAGGATCCCGAGTACATACTCTCCTAAACCCTAAACCCATATGGGGGCTTATTTCCTATACCCCACCTTCATTTACCTCATCTTTGGAACCCTCTAAGAAGGCAAAACCGTCATTTTCAAGCCCTAGAAACCTTCGGTTTTGAAGATTGTGAATGCCACAGGCTTTAGGTACCCAGGAATTAGGTACTTTAGGGGTTTAGGGTTTAGGGTGGAATTTGGGTAGCAATTCTTGTAGTACAGATTTTGTGACCGTCTATGACTACTAGATCCTTGTCCCAGCAAAACTCTAAACCCTAAAAACCTAAACCCTAAAACCCTAAACCCTAACACCCTAAACCCTAACACCCTAACACCCTAAAACCTAAACCCTAAAACCCTAAACCCTAAAACCCTAAACCCCTAAACCCCTGAGACCCTCAATCCATGGCGCCTCGGAGGTCCAGTTGGACAAGTTGAGCTTGGCAGGCCACAGGTCTGCACCTGAGGTTTAGGGGTTTTAGGGTTTAGGGGTTCAAGGGTTTAAGGGTTTAGGAGTTTAGGGCTTAGGGGTTTAAGGGTTTGGGGGTTTCGGGTTTAGGGGTTTAAGGCTTTAAGCGTTCAGGGTTTAGGGTTTAGGTTGGGTACTCCCCCCCCCCCTCAGTAACAGTTGGATAGTAAGTATGATATGGCTATATATATATATATACATATATCGCCCTTAATAGGACCCCAAATATAGACTGTTACTGGCTGGGGGCAGTACCCCAGGTTTAGGGTTTAAGGTTCAGGGTTCAGGGTTTAGCGTTTAGGGTTCCGGGTGTAGGGTTCTAGCACAATTGCACTTGCTAGTTGTTAGGTTTAAGGTTTAGGGCTTACAAGCTGGA
Organism: Symbiodinium pilosum; assembly: GCA_905231905.1. Taxonomy (NCBI): domain Eukaryota; class Dinophyceae; order Suessiales; family Symbiodiniaceae; genus Symbiodinium; species Symbiodinium pilosum. Next base: position 7,981 of record CAJNIZ010011518.1, on the reverse strand, counting down.
AAGTACTATATCATTGAGGATCCGTTCTTTCATTCCTGACGAACATCCAGCCAGTATAGGATGGGGAGTACCTGGTACAAGCCTTATCTGGTTCCTTTGGGACATGGTGGCTTCTAACTGTAACAGCATCGAATGTGTAAATCCTATTTGACAATGGTGAATTTCTATACGCATGTGTACAGGCATGTGAGCTGTAGTCTAAACTCATGGTATCCACTTTTCTAACCCCTAGAAGAGTCCCCTATATAAACCCCAATCTAGTCCCCTTCAAGGAGCTAAAACTATAGCTCATGTGCGTAACAGATGTATAGCCCTAACCTACCCCAACCCTAAACCCTAAATCCTAAACCCTAACCCCCAAACCTAAACTCTATACCCTAAATCCGAAATCCTAAACCTTCAATCCTAAACCCTAAACCCTAAATCCTGAACCCTAAACCCTAAACCCCTGTCTCTCCCTCCCTTGAACAGGTCCTGGCATAAAGGCTAGGCATCCTCGTCCTGGAGGTTCGTACTAGTAATACTACTAGCCGTAGCGCGATAGTAATAATACTAATGGTACTAGTAGTAGTAATAGTAAGAGTAATAATACGCATAGTAATAGTGAGAGTCATAGTAAAATTACTAGTAATAGTAATAGCGGTAGCGTAGCGGACTGAATAAACTTAAGAATGGATTCCTTCAGGTGCATCGTAGTACCGTAGGGGTTATATAGGGTTTGCGGTTGGAACTTGAAGCGGGATTTCAGGTAGGGTTTGTGCAGGGATTGGGTGTAGGGATCTGAATAATTACAACAGGGTTTTCGGGTATGCTATTATGTTCTGTAGTTTAAGGAATAACATTCGTTGATTGTAGTTAGAGCCCAGTACTAACCATACCAGGGCCCTGAGTTGGGTCATGACCACACTCACACAGTAGGTCAGAACTACTCAAACCTGCAAGTACGGCGTCAGCAGGTCAAGCGTCCCTTCTCGAGATGTTTGTGATATGAGGGCTTAACTGTCAGCACAGAAGCAGAGTGCCGCATCGAATAGACCTTCGGGCGAGCCAGCAAACCCTACACTCTAAACCCTAAATCCTAAACCCTACCCAGACCCTTGGGAGGATCTAGAAAGTAGATCCCCCCTAAGGGTTCCTAGAAATTACCCAATAGTAGTTTAGGGTACCATAATAGGGGTTCTACTTTCTAGATCCTCTCAGGGGTCTGGGTACACCCTAAACCTCTTCTGAGGCTGTAGCCTCCGAAAACGTCCGCGTACCTGGGCTGCCCCACGCTTTTGGGGGAAAGGGGTCCTTGAACCGGGTGGTACTTGAAAGGGTTTAGAGTTAAGGGTTTAGGCCCCAAGTTTGTTCATGTATGTATCCTCCGACAAAGAGATATGAGAACTTGTAATTCCCTCAGTGCTCAACTTGCATGCGAATCAACTTGACTGTTTTTGGCTCCCTTATATAATGTAAAGACGAGGAACCCTTGAAGTGCTGAAACTGCAGAACCCCCTAAACCCTCAACCCTGCACCCTAAACCGTTAAAAGAATAATCCCTAAACCCTATATGACCCCATATAACCCTATATGTCCCGATATAACCTATATGCCCCTATACAACCCTAAACCTAAACCGCATAAAGGCAAAGTTTTCGGACCAGTTGCGAAGTTATGACGTTGCAGTCCTCTGGTACCTCGAATCCTGTTGGCCTGGGAAGAATGTGGTCTGGGGGTCTAGGCTTTAGGGCTTGGAGTTAGGGTTGAGGATTTATGGCCTAGGGCTTAGGGTTCCAAGACTTAGGATTCAAACCTCAGGGTTTAGGGTTGTAGCGTTTGGGGGTTACTAGACGGGTGGGGTTTCAAGGACAAATTATGTAGAGTTCACACTAGGTTCCCCGCTAACCCCTTCAATATAAGTATGGGATTTTCCCAATGTTCGGTTATTCACAAATTAAGAAAGGGTACTATTGGGGTACCTCGTTCCCCTATACCCTAAACCCTAAGCCCTAAACCTGAACCCTAAACAATAAACCTTAAATCCTTTGACGTGGGGGAGATGCCGGGTACCTCGAGATTCTGGATTTTGGAATGAAAGTTTCTAGGATGCTAGATGGGCTCAGGGTTTAGGGTTTATGGTCTTGGCTTCGAGGTCTCAGCATTTAGGGCTTCTGGTGCCAACCCGAAACCCTAAGCCCTAAATCCCTCCTGCTCCCCACCAAACAAACACAATCCTTGACTTGGTAAACCTTGAGGGTTTAGGTTTTAGGTTTAGGGTATAGGTTTTGGGGTTTGGTTTCAGGGTTGGGGTTTAGTTTTAGGGTTCAGGGTTTGGTTTTAGGCTTTAGGGTTTCGGGTTTGGGTTTCAGAGTTTGGGGTTTAGGGTTAGAAGGCTTTAACTTTACTACTGCGGATGGAGGAAACCTTGCACTTCTAGACCTACACCCAAGTACTCAAAGCCTAAGCCCTACCTAAACCCCAAGAGTTTGTAGAATAATAGCCCTACACCTATAATCATAGCCATAAAGGCCATTATTTAACATACTTTTGGGGTCCAGGTAAACCCTAAGGTTTTGAGTGGTGCAAGATCTGAGAGTCTGACGATGCCCATGCCACCGATGTGGCTATCTGCATGCCATTCTACCAAGTTGTTCGCCAAACCTGGATCACGGCCATAGCTGCTCCTTCCGTTCATTCGCCTTCAGGCGCATTCTGGCTTGGCATTCAATCGGATTCGATTATCAAAGCACAAAGTCTGATCACACCGGCCCTGCGACATTTTAGGACAGTGTCCCGCCAAAGTGAAACGGCCGAGCTGGTGCTCACATTGCTGAAGACAACCTAAGGAATACACTTCACACCATATTAAGAATCTCAGTCTACTTGAGGGTATGCCCTAAATTCTAGACCCTGTATTCTTTTGTTTAAGGGCTCCAGGACTTGTTGGCATGTTGTCATGACTGTATACAAAGCCTGGATCAACCCTAGGCGGCTAACTCGAGTGCATATCCTCAACTGTAACTGCAGACAAGTCCATCAGTGCTACCACACCCTACATTAACCCTTCAACCCTAAACCAATACTCCGAACTTTAAACTCAAATGGAAGGATTGGGGCCATGGTACGAACCTTGTTTGCAGGTTCATCTGCAATTACAATCTGCTTACACCTGAACTTCATTCCCAATTAGGCCCTAATCTCTCAAAAAGGTCAGACTTGGGCTCCAAGGGGTGTTATGGGCAGGTCCTAAATATCCTGAACACCGAACCCTGAAGAACATGGATTATGATGTTCCATGAATAGCCAGAGAATACCCAGATACTGTAGAGACCTCAATAATTACAAATGTGATGTTGCGGTCGGTTAGCAGTACCCTAAACCATAACTATACATGGAATTTCGGACCACACTCTTGGTAATTATTCACGCCCTTATATAACAATTCCCATGAATATAGATACCGCTTCATAATCCCAGCTTCCGCTGCGTCTTCCACTAGATTCTCCCCAATTGGTACATATTCAGGTCTCTATATCCCTAATCCTGTATGAACCATAGTCTAAACTCCTAGTATGCCCCTTAACAACCCCATAATAGTCCCCTAAATGATCTCTTGTATAACCCCTTTTCAGGATTTTGAACTCTAGCTCATATACTTTGCCGTGCTTCGCATGAACACCCGAGAGCTCGGCCCCCGTAGCCGAAGGCGTTGGCGAACGAGGGCGAAGCCAGCGTTGGCCTGATCATGCTACTGTGTGTAATCCTCTCCCCCTAATATCAAACCTCTCCATCCACCCTAATATCATACACTCCTCATTGTGGTATGTTATAATTAATATACTGGGCATATTTAATATTGGGAGGGGTGGGGGGGGTTAAAATTCGGGCTAGGGGTTTAGGCTGTAAGGTTTAGGGTTCAGGGTTTATTTAGGGTTCTAGAAGCTCAGGGCTTAGGGTTTAGGGCGCAGGCCTTTTAAAACTTGTGACTGAAGCAGTATGTCAAGCCAGAGTAGGAACCTCAACAGCATTAGGAGAGAGTCTGAGCAAACCATTCTCCGAGACTCCCCAGGGCCAGACAGATTTCAAGGTGCCCAGGACTACCAATTTTTGTGGAGAATGTCTGGTGCTGGGTTGGAGGAGGGAGGACAAATACGACCCTAAACCCTAAACCCTTAAACCCTAAACCCTGAACCTTAAACCCTAAACCTTAAACCCTGAACCCTAAACCCAAGTAGTGTAAAGGCGGCCGTCTCGGCCCTTCACGGCTCCGTCCGGAATGACGGGCAAGGCATCAGCCCTTAAGGGTCCATGTACCCAATAATTAGGTACTTGGGTTTTGGGTAATAGTCATTTTAGTACAGGTTTTGGGCAAGTATATGACTATTAGGTACTTGGACCCTTAGGGAGCGCTGAGATGCGCTGTCGAGTGGCCCAAATATTTCATGTGGGCAGTGCTCACTTCTGTTCCAAGAAGCCAGAGTGCACTGTCCTCCAACATCTCCTTACGCGAGCTTGGAAATTTTTATGAGGAACCCATCTGGAGAGCATTGAGTTTCTCCATGCACGCCCTCTCATCGCAAATTGCGACGGAGGTCTCGCCGTCCATCTTTTCAGTTGCTCCTGGCAGGTATGGGATTATGGTGTTGTAGATGATGTTTTCACAAGGTTTGTAGCATGGTTGCCCCAAAAAATCTACAGAGGTTGCAGCTTCTGTAAGGATATAGACCTGAGCTCTTTGTAAGACCTCATTCCGAAACTTTTCAGGGTAGTATAGGTTGGGTACTGCCCCCACTCTGTAACAGTTGAACCATAATATTCATGAACTAGTTGCATATGGCCTTTCATGTGACCCTGGATGTAGACTGTTACAGGGGGCAGTACTCAAAGTGTAGGTGTCTAAATAGCCAGAAGGGGGGTCGGCTTTTTGCGATTCTTACACCTTCTGCGTTAAGGCCTTTTGGCACGGGCCCTGAAAAGGAAGCCGCACCCCTAAACCCCATACCCAAGGGCCCTACACCCTGAACCCAAGATATGCGTGCGCAATCTTAGGACCTTTGGGGGCTTTAGAGGGAGTCCTTCTGAATGGGTCCACACTCTAGGGGGCCCCCCTTAGTCACTAAAGTATATAGTTTAGGGTATTATATGAGCCACAGTCTCAACTTCTTAAAGTCGGGTTATATAGGGGACTACGTACTACAGTCGGGTTATATAGGGGACTACGTACTACAGGGGTTATTAACGGGGATACTTGGGAGTTTAGACTATAGCTCATTGTCAAGGAGAGTTTAACGCGGCAAGTTGTTATGTGAGTACACGTTCTAGGAGACGTATAAACGCACTAACCCTATAGAAGCAGTATATGAGCCTCATGATTAAGGCACCACCTGGCGGCTACCCACCTGGCAGAGTCTTTGAATCGCAAAGGGCGCTGTGGTCAAGAGACTCCAAGACGCAAACTGTGCGAAACTTTCGCAAGCAGACCGCTGCCTAAACCCTACGGAACGCTAGACTTCATTTGAACGATCATGATCACCACCCCCTAAACAATACCCCCTTAACCCTCCATAATAATGAGCACTTAACCTAATATAGCATGGTATTATTCGGGGATACTCTTTAATCACAGGCCGTGGGGGGAGTGTGTATGAGGGGGACGTGATTACCCTAGTCTGGAGTACACCACAGAAAAATTACACACTTTTTAGGTATAAGTTGTTATAATAAGAACCCAGGAACCAACAAAAGTATTAAAGTGCATTACTCCAATAATGGGATTATGCTCAGCACTGAATTAACTAGCTGGGATCCACACGAAGCTGCTCCCTTCTGCAGCCACACGGCCCAGCGTGAAGGCAAAGGTGAGAAAGTTTGGCCTGGTTAGGGTTCAGGGTTTAGGGTTTACCTCGGGGTAGCAGGGAATTGTGGAGTGGAAGCTAGAAAAACATCTGGCATTTAGGGCGTAGGGTTTAGGGAACCGAAAAGTTTCGGGAAACTGCTCTACCATATAGGGATGGCAATAAGGATCCATTCCTTCATTCCTTGCTGACCAGAGGTAAGTTCAGCTTCAGAGCCAAACTCTAAACCCACTTGGGTGACCCCAGATTCTGGATAACAAGGTCTTACCCCACGATCGGCTATTTTCTCCAAGGCAGGTAGCCGAACAAAAATGAGCTATAGTCTAAACTCCTAGTATCCCCCTTCATAACCCTTTGAATACCCCCCATTCCCGTATATAACACCCTTTAAGGAGTTTAGACCCTAAATCCAGATCGTATATGATCCCCTATATAACCGCCCTTGAAGGAGTTTTGACTATAGCTCGCATGAGCAGGCTAGCTCTCCTGGAGCAGACTACCATGACGCTTTGTGAAATACTGATTGCAGGAATTTGCACAAAAGACGTAGCCGCTCAAGTTTTTGAACAGTCTACCAAATCTGAGTGGGCCTCCAAAACCTAAACTCTAAACCCTACACATGAAGAATGTGACACTAGAGGATTGGGGTGTATGTGAAGGTCCTTGTACAAAGCTTAGGGAGTGGATCATACTGTAGGCAATACTGTGCCACCTGGATACGCTAGGACTCAACCCTAAACCCCAAACCAAACCCCAAATCCTAAACCCACACCATTTTAGGTATCTTGAATAGCGAAAGATCTGGAATTTTCTCGGGCCTTCTTGGAACCACTACGAGGATCCCTTCCATCCTTCCCTGCTACAAGACAGGTACTAAATGCTGAAGGCTTGTAAGACAACCTAAACCCTAAACTCTCCAAACCCGACGTTGCAAAACCCAAAAACAATAAAACCCTGAACCCAAACCTATATGGCTAAAATCCTACACCCAAAATGCCTATGCCTAGATTACCCCTAATTCCCAAATCCTAAACCTACGCTGCCGAACACGCCATAAACCCGAAGTCTGTGACCTCAAGCCTCCAAGCCCGGCTCAGGGTGTAGGGTTCGGGGGTTTGGAGTCTAGGGGCTGAACCCTAGACCCTCCAAGCAGTCATATTCGCCCTGGGCCTCCCGGGACGGTCGTTTCGTCCTGTGGCGAGTCGCTGACCAGCCGTGAGGTTCAAGAGCTCCGCCTGCGGGGTTCGGGTGTAGGCGTCAGGGGGCTAATTACAAGTAGGGTTATTTGCCCAGTTATTAGTAGTTACTAAAGTCCCATGGGCCTCCAAGTAAACCCTAAACCCTAATCCCTAAGACCTAAACCCTAAACCCTAAGCCCCTAAAACCCAAATTTATAGGGAACCCGGCTATGCCGGGTTTAGGGTTTAGGGTGGTCATGTGAGTAGTATTTTTTGGTGATTGAGCCTGGCAAGAGTATATTCTTTATATGCAATGCAAAACGCCAAAGGAGGAAATCATCTTACTCTATCTTGGGTGCCATAGCTAGGGTTTAAGTTTTAGGGGTTAGGCTTTACAAAGGTAGGTTTGGGGGGGCCCTATAAAAATCATTCCTTATGGCTTTATAAAGATTATATAGGGATTCAAGGTAACTAGAATTCGCCGAGGCATCCAGCCTCAGGGCGTTCAGATCCCTTTAAAAACCCCCTCTACTCCCCCTTCCCATTGCCATGGTGGGTGGCCTAGTCCAGCCTGACCATCCCGCATTAAATTTCAGCCTCACCCAAGGTTCGAGGCTTTGGCAGTACGTGGCGCGGCGGACGCTGCAGGCTTTCAGAGGTTCCTGGAGGCCCCTGAAGGCCCCTGGAGCCCGTGGAGGCCCCTGGAGGCCCTGGAAGGCCCTGGAAGGCCCCTGGAGTCCCCGTGAAACGGCCTCAAAACAATATATATACTATTTGCGGTGGATTATGACAAGAGCATTTTTGTGTGGCTAGACCCCTATATACATTTAGACTATTGGTCAAGTGATTGTGGACACCAGAAAGTTTTCAGGCTCCGAATGCTATACCCTAAACACTATTTTGGACCTAAGGCAATTAAGTTTGTGAATTGGTACACTCGGAAATCTATGTCTCGCCGATCTGGAA
>CAJNIZ010011516.1:0-10887 GCA_905231905.1 Symbiodinium pilosum | reverse complement strand
GGAAGCGCATGGCAAGCGTAAAAGCCCTAACTATTGAGGTACCTGTATCAAGGGAAGAAGCCCTGTACATTGGCCTGTAGCCTAACGATTGCAAGGTTCACAACTGCCATTGTAGAGGCTAGACATCATTTCGGACATGAAAAGCACTGGTCAGAATCAATTGTCCAATTGTCCTACGTGGTCTTCTTTGAATGCTCCCGTCCTTGAAACCTAAATCCTAAGCCCTAAGGCCTGGGTAGTATTTTGTTGGGGATACTATCGTCCCGGATAATGGAGTAAGACTGAATTCTCTCTTCAGTTTATTGTTCTATAAGAAGCATATAATCTTACTCTGTGAAGCCCCCCCACAAGTCACCCGAAACCCTAAACCTTGTGGCCACTGCCCTTGTTTGTGCTTGCTTGGCCTTCGGCATCAGGCCTGTCAACACCCAGACGTAATAGCTGGGTCAGTGCACTTTACACTTTTTGGATAACGCCGGGGTGGACCACCGTCAAGGATCAAAGAGTTGCTTTACACTGCTTGGGCTCCCATAATCTTCATTGTTTGATGTAGGGAACTCAGCAATTGCGCATACTTTGATTCTTCAAGCTTACTCAAGTATGGTATGACCATCCCACTCCTCGCGATCTTGGGTACCCTTATCATTATCACGAATTAGGGGCCGTATGATAACTCTATGTGGACAACACGCATGTATCGCTAAGCCCTACAATTTGTTTGCTGTGTAGCACCATAAGGAGCCAATTACCTAAGCCCTGAAACCTAAATCCTAAGCCCTGAAACCTAAGCAGTTTATTTGCCTAGTGCCAGGAGGCTTCTGCATCTGATCTAATTGAGAACAGTCTCGACTTGCCCGCTGCCACCCCCATTCGACAGGGATGGTCGGAGGGCTGAAAAAGAAGAGTTCTGGGTCATTGTTGGACATTGCTTTTGATCCGTCGTGCGAAAGGGCTTTCATCCAAGACCCTACGCCCTAGATCCGAAAATCCAAAACCCTAAGCCCTAAAACCTTCAACCCTAGAGCCCTAAAATCCTCAATCCTGCAGCCCTGCGAACTGGCTCGCTAATCCACCGTCTGCTCTGACATGGTATAGACTCTTCAGTGGCAAGAAGTTTTTGTTTATGGTTTTGGGTACAGGATGGAGGTTTGGGGGTTTAGGGTTTAGGACTGAGTGTTCAAGGTTGAGGGTCAGAGCCAGCGTTTAGGATTTGGACTTTGGGGTTCAACCCTAACCCTTCGAATTACGCGAACCAGGTTTTAGGGTTTAGGGGTTGAGGGTCTGAATGCCAATATTATGTTTTGGGGGGTAAACAGCGTGAACCCTAAGCCCTGAAATCTTGAAAAGGCCTGCTCCCGGTGGCCCCCGCCTTAGCGGTTTAGGGTTCAGGTAAAAAGCTGGGCGTGGGAAACCCAAATTCCAACCTCATATTACCCCACATTTTCATACCATTCGCATTCCTAAGCCCTAAACCATAGACCTTGATTGTGTGAATATTAAACCCTACACCGTAAAGCTTGAGCCCTAAGCCCTGAACCTTAAACCCTAAACCCCCAACCCCAAGCCCTAAACCCCATATAACCCCATCGTGGTAGTTTCCATTTTCTTTTCCATTATCCCCATGTAACCCCCACATTACCGTATATTATCCCAATATACCCCCAACATAAAGCCTACTTTGCAAGCCCAACCCTAGACCATCAGCTCCTTGGCTGGAGCATGCCGTCGACTTACGACTGGCTTCGCTAAGCTGCAGCTGCTCTGGCCAGCAGGACATCTTGTGGTAGGGTTCCGGGCCCAGCATTGACGTTGAGGGCATAGTTGTTAGCACGGCAGCTAGTGTCATATCATTGTTTCAATGTAAGAATAACAGTGTAGTAACAAGTAGAAATGGATCTAAACTCGCTAATAGCACTACCACCAGGAGGAGGACGAGTAGTAGGAGTAGGGTGGTGCCGTAGCAGTAGCAGAAGCAAGAGCATTTACTGTAACATGCGTGGCAGTGTCAGGAGGCGTAGTAATAGTTGTATGTTGCCAAACTTGCTTGCTGAAGACAGTAAGACTTTCTTAAGCTAGCCTTTGTCAGATAAAACTCTTTACATATTCCAGGGCTGGACGCATTTCTCTCATTAGGGGTCGGTTCTTTTCACCTGTGTTCAGCGGTAGCCCCTGAAGCCAACCAACTAGCTTCAAATGCAACATGCCTGCAACTCTTACTCATAACAGTTTTCAGAAACACAATATTGCGGACCATGCTCTTGATACCGCTAACAGTGGTAGTGATGATACGCGCGGTAAGATTCAATTATGAGAGTGTATATCGGTTTTAGGAATACGCATGAGTGTACATGGTTTTGATATCCAATTTGGAGGAACAAAAATCCCTAAACCCTAAGCCCTCAATCCAGATCCTAACATACGTCCTTCTTGAATAGCTCCTGAACCCATCCACCAGATCCTAAGTAGGAAAACATTCAAGTTAGGAGCTAGGGTTCAGGGTTAGATAACCACTAGTGTTTCATCATGTTTCTACCCCGTCCTGAACCCTAGCCACCCCCTAAACCCTAAACCTGCAGAGTTTAGTCCCTTTCGGGCGCTAGGACCCGGACCTTGAGGCAGGTATTCCCTGGGTTGCTGCTGAGGAATTTTCTGCTGAGGTTTTTAAGTTGAGTTGCCAAAGTTCGAAAACCTGGCTATTTGCTTTTTTCATTCACCTTAAACCCTAGACCTTATCCCCTAAAGCCACAACGTTCAACCCCAAGGCCATACCGAAGTTCCTTAACAGCTACCCAGTTTCTGCAAAGTGTAAAGTGATCAGCTGTCGAGGCTTGACAGTCGGGGGTTAGCTCCCTGAATCGCGCACGCTTTGGGTTTAGGGTGTAGGGTAGGAGTTTCTCAAAACAATCCTTGTTATATAAGTAATCACCCCAAAGGATCCCATCATCCTCAGCCCCATTTTGAGAAACCTCATGTGGGCTCTATGACAACAGCTTGCTTCGATCTTAGGATTCGGATATACACTTGCTTGACATAATTCAGGCACGTCCAATCCTCTTTGGATGCACGTGCTTCGGGGGGCCCCTTAGCACCCTTTGAAGCTCGTTCTGGGCCAATGATGGCGCTTTTGGTCAGTTCTGACAGCTGGGCTTGTCGTGGGAGCATCCAAGGTATAGGTCTTGGGGTGCAGAAGGCAAGTAGGGCGAGAGAAAACAGCCCTTAGATTGCGGTAAGCCAGGAATCCAGGAAAACAAAATGGAATCTGCTATGCTATCGGGGATTATTACAGAGACTACTATAAGGATCTATTCCCCAATTCCGTGCAGACCTGATTTGGTCTGGGCCCCCCACCCACCAGTCGCAAGGGACAATGGTTAGGGCTTATGGCCTGCGAGTCCAAAAGTTAGCTGAATTGTTAGTAAGGCCTGATATCGCCATAAATCCCTTCTGCCATACTGATTTCATCATGTAGCTATTTCCTATCCCATGTGAGTGTACATGGTAGGTTCCATAGATTGGGGGACTCAAATGTAGACCCCAAAATGCAATAAGCCTCATTATAATTAATGGGGACCCTCAAGTAGGCGGGAAATTCTAAGCCCTCAACCCTGTACATCCCTGTTGAAGGGGCCCCAAGAAGTAAACCCCCATATTGTTCTTATGCCATTATGACTGGAGGGGGCCGAAAACAAGCGTTAGGAGTGAGTAAACGGTTACACGAACTTCTTCCATTGGTTTAGTTGGGTCAAGGGTTTGGGGGTTTAGTGGTTTTGGGTTTAGAGTTTAGGGGTTCAGGGTACGTGGGATGTTTGAAGTTGATCTTGAATTTGCACAAGGTGAGGGGCAGTTCCGCGGGCAAAACTAACAAGAGGTTTTGCTCAGCAAGACTTGCCCCGATGCACACCTTGAACTTTGTCCCAAGATACGCCCCGCATCATGACGCGATGATACGAGTTTACCTTAACTGCTGGCTATTGGCAATCCGCACTTACATCCAGAAACCCCAGGACAGGAGCAGTCGGCAGGGCTGTTCTTGGTTCCATATTACTTTGGGGGAGGGGAAAGCCCTGAACTTTGCTGTCGGTCCTTTTTGGCCACTGGTGTCTGCCCAGAATCAGCACAGCGGATGCTCTCAGTGGACATGCCTGTTGACTTAAGAATGGTGGTTTCCCAAAATAAAGTGCACCTTTCTGGGGGCCCTATAAGAAGGCTTATAGTCCCCAAATAGGGGTATATGGTAACACATAGGGTTTCCTTCTCATGGTATGTAATTCAAATTCCTTAACAGCAACCCAGTATCGGGGTGGATTTTGGGGGTCCACTATTTGGAGCAGCTTCCAAATCTCAAGTCTGTTCCTTGGAGCCCGCGCCCTCATCTGATCGAAGCATCCATTCTTGATTTAGGTGCATTTCGGGCGCGTGGTGTTTCTATGGGTATGATTACCATGATCACCACAAATATTGTTCTTTCAATGATTTCTATACTACTATCACTATAGTTACTATTCTTGCTTTTTATTGCTCTTATCACTTTTATTACCATTATTACTATTGTTGTAATTTTGTATCATCAATATTACTGGCTATGCTCGTACAAACCGTGGTCATGATGATGATGATGATGATTATGATGATTGTGATAATGATCCCAGCTCGCTGGCGCTTAGGGGGGAGGGCTGGTGGGAACTAGTGGGGCAGTCATAGGGATCCACTTCCCCCATAACGGCTTAAGCGCCCCTCAAGAAACATGTGAACCTCCACCACCTTTGCAACAGCGGCCAGTAGAGTAAGGATTAAGTAATCCCTTCCCCCCCATGATTTGGTCATCACACATTTCCCTCATTCAGCAATGGTACTATATTGGTAACATTCATTCACGGGAGGGATTGGGGGTTTTACGGCAGAATAAGGGGAAGGGAAATGCGAACTTGCTCACCAGGATTGGCTGAACTGCAGTTGAGCGGGTCATCCATGCCTGTCTCCAACTAGGTGTAAGGGTTTGGGGCTTAGAATTTAAGGTTTGGGGCTGGGGAGGGAACCCCAAGCCACAGTCAGCCAGCCAGGCCATCTCGTACAAGCTCTTTTCAGCATCGTTATATGTAGCACCATGGTTTCGTAATATGCCTACCTTAGGCGCGAAACCCTAAATCTTAGCCTGTTGCATTTCGTAATACACATACCTTGGAAACAACATAATCCTCTAACCATAAGGCATCAGTGCTCGTTTGGGGTTTGAGCACTTTTGGAAGTGCTCGCCTGTAGTTCGGTGGAGGCATCGGAAGGTCGGCCACAGGGTTTATCAGCAAACCATTTTGCAGGTTCAGGACCTGCATAGAAGTGTGCTTATAGCCGTATGAGACGTCCCCTGAGTCCCCCAAAATGGTAATGGTTGGAATATATTCCAGCTGGAACTGCTAGAACAACATAGAAGAACTCTTCAAAGTGGGAGGTTGGGCACAGGGTTTAACAGCAGACCGAAGCCGTGGCTGGCGGTCGCGGTTTTGGCAGGTGCAGCTGTGGGAGTTTCCCGAACTGTTCCCAAGTCCCGATGATAAGGAAAGCAATGTCTTTGGGACGATACTAGCGCCCTCATTTATGGAAACTCCCATGTACTATATATGGTTTGGGGTTCATGGTCTAGGGTGTACGGCAGCCCCCCAATCCCAAGCATCTATTGCGGCCTCTTGGGATGTGTACCCCTAAATCCTGTATTTTGGAAAGGTTTCCAATAAGAAGAGCTTCCCCCTGTTTAGGGATAAGGGTTTGGAGTGTAGGGTTTAGCGTAAGTGGAACGACCTCCCGGGGTCTTGCGATGCTGTCCAGCATACTCCTTTGTTCCACCAGGACCAACAAGGACAGGCTAATGGAGGGGGTGAATAAAGTCGACGATGGACAAACGTGAAGCTTGCGCCGTTGTGCTGAAGCTGCTGTTGTTTTAGTTGCACAAGGCCTACTTGGGTACAACTTCAGATTGTGTGAAATGCCCTGCGCTAGTGATACAACATGTTCGTGCAGTTACTACCCGGAAAGTTAATTCTGACTGTATACCCTTGCGTCCCCAGCGGTCCTCTTGCAAACCCCCTAAACCCTAAACTATAATCGCCCAGCCTACCTAAGTATAGAACATTAATTCAACGCGCAGGCTTCAGGTCAAAAGCCCTTTTGATGCCGTAGGCGGACTTGTCAGCGGTTGAGCGTTTAGGGTTCAGGATTTAGGATTTAGGATTCAGGGTGTAGGGTTTAGGGTCTAGGATTCCGGATTTAGGGTCAGGGTTTAGGGTAATTTAGGGCTGCATATGGGCACTGTCAGGGCAATCTGATGCTGCGAAGCTTTCTGAGGGGCATTGTACCTGTCTACGATATGCCTTATAGAATCCCTACATTTCCCCTAGATACGGGTCAGCAGGACACGCGGAGCGCGGACGCATACATCCCTATATACCCGTATATGAGCCCTATAATATAGACCCCAAACCCTAAACCCTGATATATCCCTCTCAACCATGCGCGCGGTTGAGCTGAAATGGCAGGTTGGGCATTGTATTAGGTTTTAGGGTTTAGGGTTTATCGAAAAGATGCTTGATAGGCGTAACGCCGATGAACTTTTCTGGCAGGGGGATGCGACAATCAGAGCTCGAGTGGTTTCCGTGCAGCTACGGGCAGTGTGGTTAAGGCATATCACTTTAGTGGAATTGTTGGCTCATATTTCTGAGCTTCTTCCAATGGCCCGTCCTGGCTTGCGTGGTCGAGTTGCAGCCAGAATGCTAGCGTGAGCAAGTCTCTACATCCTAAAATCCTAAACCCTCAACCAGGGAGGATTAGGAAGTATTTGCAATTACTAAGTTACCTACCCCCCCTGAAATCTTAGGCCCGAAGCCCGAAGGCTTAAATAATTGGTCTGATCACAGCAAGGAGGTCGTGATTTTGGGCTAGGGTCCAAGGCTTGGGGAGTTCAATGCTCTTGAACCTGAACCCTAAACTCTAAAAGCCCTTAACCCTAACTTTAATCCTACACTCTAAACCCTAAACCCTAAACCCTGAACCCTGAACTTTACTTTGGAGCTGCAGCTGTCATCTCGACGGCATGAAGGCTGCCGCTTGTCGGAAAATTCGCCTGAGCCTTCCTCAGTCCAGTGAGAACATAAGGGTTTAGGGCTCCATGTAGGTAGAGAGAGAGAGGGTTCAGGATTTAAGTTTTAGGGCTTAGGTCCCAATGTAGCTATCGACCCTAAACCCCAAACTGGCATGTGGAAGGCACTGGGCTAATTCATATTTGCTCAAGCAACTTGGTCGGGCTTTAGATCTCAGTAAGACTTTACAGATCCTCGCTATGGTGCTAGCACTTTGCATTGTGACGCTTTTTTTTGTAGAATAGCTATTGGAATGAATATTTCAGCAGAGTCGTCACAAACAGCCTAGTTAAACTCGAAGATATTGCCACAGCCGCCAAGATCATTTCGAGGTGTATCTGAGGTACCGTGTATTCTACCTATTCAAGGAATCTAGGATCATGGTATCGGGTAATTCTCCCCGTAAGCCCCCATACAGTCCCAGTTTCTATTCATTTGCTTTCGCCTGTCGTTGTCATCTGCTTCTAAATCCTAAGCCATAAGCTCCACACTACTGCTGTGCGGCATGTTGTGCGGGAAACTTGGCCTGAAGCCTACCGTGAACTCCCTAAGCTCTGCACCTCAAAAATCATAGCTCCTAATCGTTGCGCATATACTGTAGAAGCCTGAATAGCCCCTTCATACTCGTAGTAAACGGCTCCCCCCTCACCGGTAATGTCAACAATGACCCCCTCCCTAATATCTATAATTCGGTCTATGATGATGAATGTTTGACACTGGGGTGGGTTGGGGGGGTGGTTGATATCATTATTAGGATAAAGGGATTCCAATCTTCTTCCCCTATGTTCATAGAACTCTAGGACATAGAACACACACCCAAAATCTTGTTCGAATTATTGAGGCCCCTGGATTAATCCCAATGCTTATGGGTTACCTAGCCAACCATTCTTTATTTTGTT
Organism: Symbiodinium pilosum; assembly: GCA_905231905.1. Lineage (NCBI taxonomy): Eukaryota > Dinophyceae > Suessiales > Symbiodiniaceae > Symbiodinium > Symbiodinium pilosum. Next base: position 2,861 of record CAJNIZ010011516.1, on the reverse strand, counting down.
TAGCTAAGATTAACTATGAGGGAACCTCAGGCTGGGTGGTTCAGGGGGAAGCCCCAGACCCTAACTGTGAACTCCGAAATCCTAAGCCCTAAGCCGTAAATCCTAACCTTGGATCCTAAACTCCGTAATCTAAATCCTAAACCCTACAAGTCCTAACCCTGAACCCTAAATCCTAAATCCTGAAAAGCGTTAGGAGAATCCTGACCTTATACCTTGGGAATTATGGTATTATAGCTCACGGAGGTCATGCAGGATTGGAAATATTCATCGTAGCACTTCTTTCAAGCTCTGTGGGTCGCCTGTGAAGGGTCCGCCCACGTTCAGATCGGCTTAGTGCAATGGGCTTCCGAACCTTGTTCCGCTCGTTACAACCTGCAAGGCCGTGTTGAAGGGACATTTTGCTGAGAAGCACAAAGGGATTCTAGGGGTTTCGGCGTTTGGGGTTTAGAGGTCTCGGGTCTACAGTGCTTGTCAGGTTTAGGGTGTAGGGGTTTCCGGTTAGAGCTCTAGGCCGGCTATCTTTGTAGCTATATCCCAAGCACAACCATGTTAAGGTACGTTGACGCTTCTTGTTGGGTTCTAACTACAGTTCGAAGCAGGTTAAAACTACACTGGCCCTAGACCCTCAACCCTAAATCCTAAGCCCGAAAACCTAAACCAAAAAAATCTTGGGATGATTCCGGTAATGCAGGTTGATCCCCTGCCAGCATTTGCATACCCTGATGAAGTCAGCGAGGGCGGATTGCCTTCGGAACTTCAACCTTCAACATCGCGATTTAGGGTTTAGGACTTGTAGGGCTTAGGACCTAGGGTTTAAGGTTGCGGGTGTGTGCTTTAGGGTCTAGGGTTAAGGATTTAGGGTTTAGGGCTTAGGGTTCAGGATTTGGGATTTAGGATTTAAGCTTTAGGGTGGCCACAAGAGACAAACGCAACTACACTACGGTCCCTATGCATAGACACATATGCGGCTCCCAATGAGATTCAAATGAGCTTCGGTTTGCTGGACAATTCTCAGTTTTTTGTCTATGTATATGTCTCTTACCAAATAAGAAGCTTCCAATTATTGAAGGAATTCGCAGATCCTGGGCAAGTGTTTTTCCCCATCCAAATGCCTAACTCAATTGGCTTCTAAGCATTCGATGAATCCTCAGATTCTGGTTTCTGTGTCTGTATAAAAGCCCCTGATTGAACAAGCCTTCGATGTAGCACGGGCATTTTCAAATCCTGGGCTAGGGATTTTTTTAAAAAAAAATCCGTATTAAACAAGCTTCGATGTATAAGGGGAATTCTCACATCAGAGGCTCTTGTTTTTCTCTTGAAATGGGCTTCTCAGAAGGGTATGAATTTCAGATCCTGGGCTCCTGATTTTCCTTAGGTAAATCACTGGTCCAATAAACTCCTGTTTAGTTGGGGCTCTGGGATCCCGGGCTCCTCATTTTCTTGACATAAATCCCTTATTAAATAAGCTTCGATCAGGGCCTCCTGATTTCCTGTACATGAATCTATTATTACATTGGCTAGGATGCAGTGAAAAGTTTTATGTAAACACCCGAAGGCATGATTTTGAAGGAACACTTTTGATCTTCAATTTGTGGAAGAATATGGGTTTCATTAAATTGTTCATTTAACGGTTTTGTAACAGAAAAACAGCCGCATATGTAAGTAGCTCTACAAGCGCCAAGTGGAAGCTATTGGATGGTCTACATTCAATCGGCTGAAATTTAGCAAACATGAAGGATGCCTTTCTTAGGATTATAAAAGATTAAGGATTTGATTGATTTCCTAGATTTTTCATTGGACTTTCATATTAAAAAAGATCCGAAACGCTATATGGGAAATGGAAATCTCACTATAATTAGGGATTTCCGTGATTTGCAGGTTGATTTCTGTACAACTTATCATCTTACCTAACTCATTTGAAAAATCGAAATCAGCGCCCCGCATGGCCTCAAAGAAGAGGAGAGCCTGTCAACAGCAGAAAAGGTGGAAACTTGCAGACAGCGCTTGCGCCTTCCAACTCGATTGGTGCCTACAAGAAATGTGAAGAACTCAGACTCAGGTTTGTTTCAGATGGCGTAGTTCTGTTAACACGTAAACAGATAAGGTTTTTTAGGGTGTGCATATATTTAACATTTGTTCCGCTAAGCCAGTTAGTGTTATTTCCCAAATGCCGCACGGCACACGCCCCTGCCCGTCCAGTTGGCAACCCTTGTATATTTTTGAGTTTAGGGAGCTTAGGATTTAGGGTCGGGGGCGCGGGGTTCAGGGATTAGGGGGGTCAAAGCCCAATAATGGTGTATAGGGTTCCTCAGAAAATTGTAGTGTGTAAATGTTTTCTGGTGTGTAACTTGGGTGACCACATCAAAAGCCTAAATCCCAAACCCTAGATTCCTGCAGTTTCCATTGCCAAGTTCCGGAGCTGACGAAAATCAGGGTTGACAGCCGGCAGAGATGGTAATTCAAAGAAGCGTGAGGGACCCAAACTTCAATGAGGACTTACAAGGTACCTTTAAAAGAGGACATAGGGTGACATAGGGTTATGTGGGGCTTTGGGGTTTCCCAAAATTGGGGGACCATTTTAGGGGCCCAAAGATAACCATTATGGTGTTTTGGGGTCTATATTGGGGTCCCCCTATTTAAAGAAACTACTGGTCCACGGTAGTTTGGGGCTTGGGGTTTCGGGCTTAGGGCTCAGGCTTTGGGGCGTAGGGTTTAAGGTCTCACCCTCCAGAGACCTGTAAACGCGCACTTTGAGGTGGTTACAGGCTTGCAATTTTGCTGGCAGGCGCAGGACTTTCAGGCATTTTTCATTGGAGAGGGTGCAAAAGTACTGGTGTACGCAGTATTTCGCGCATGTGGCA